>CM029013.1:64234218-64347165 GCA_016801055.1 Panax notoginseng | reverse complement strand
TGCTAAATCCAGAAAAGAAATATTTTTGGAACTGATTTGGTATTTTTCATGAAAATGGTCTAGTTATGAGTAAATGAATTAAATATGTTTTGTGAAGAAAGAAAATTAAAAAATAGGATTTTATGGCTTGAGAATCCTATATGAGGTATATGCAGATTTTTGATGAGGGTTTTGGTTATTGATGATGAAATTGTAAGAGTTGACATTTTATGATGATTTAAATGCATTAATTAGTAAAGTGTAAACAATTAAAATAAATTGTTTATAAATTTAAGTAATGTTATTCTTCAATATCATTATACCGAAATATTGGTATGTATATTATTGTGGAATTCTACCTTTTTTATGTCGGGGTTACTATTCATGAGTTACTATTCACGAGTTACTATTCATGAGTTACTATTCACTACAAAATTGGTTTCTTTTACTAACCAAATTATAGTTAATTTATGAATATTACTCTTGAGATTAAATCTATATGTTGATTATATTGATTTATTATCATATATAACATTATTATAACCCTGATGTTGAAATTCTCTTTCACTGGAGTGTAAAGATGGGTAGATTATTGGTATGATCATGACTAGGGTTCTCTTTGGCCTGTAGTGCAAAGTTGAATTGTGACTGGTATGATCATGACCATTGAATTTATAATTGAATATCTTAAGCTTAAGTGCAAAGGTGAATTGATCAACATGGTTATAATTATTGTTTATATAAATTCTGAAATGATTATATATTTCTTTGAGATATGAATATATTTGGCCTGTAGTGTAAATATGAATTGTTGATGAATATCTTTGGCATGTAGTGCAAAGATGGCCTGTTGATGAATATCTTGGCCTGTAGTGCAAAGATGAACTGTTGTTGAATATCTTTGGACCCGTAGTGCAAAGATGGTTTGCTGATGAATATCTTTGGCCCGTAGTGCAAAGATGGATTTGTTAGTTGATTATAAACAGGAACTGTGATTTGGTATAACCATGATCTTTGATGTTTCAGGTAAAGACAGGTGATGAAAATATTCTTCGTCCGGGTGAGAAGAAAATTTTATAGTCAATTATGATTATGAGTTATTCATATGATTGTGGAAAGGAATGTTGATTGATGTTACAGGGATAAAATATTGTTGGTGGATTTTTAAACATGGAGAAATAATAGACTTTATAGTCTATTTGACTCTTCTAATGAATTGCTCGTTCCGCTGCAACTATGGTTGAAAATTTTTATCATTTACCAATGTTCTAAATCTCTGATTTATTGTTGATGAAGGCTATTGATAATTGAATTATCTTTAGTCATGATATTCTTTACTGAGCTAGTTGTGCTCACCCTTTTGCTTCACAATTTCTTTCAGGTAATAAGGTGTAGCTGGGTCGAGCGAGGGTAACGGGGAAATAGAACGGTGGTCTCTAGCTGTGGATGTTCTCCCGAAGCAGTATAGAAAGTTCAATTAGTAGTTTTATTTGGTGAATCCAATAGGTAAGTGTTACCCAATTGGAAGGGTGGTTTGCACTATCATACAAGATGTCTAACGACATACACCTCGTGTCATCATAAGACAGGGATGTGCTCATCCACTTGCTGAGATATATACGAGCACTACTTATATAATCTTGGTGTTTGTGTGAAGTATAATTCTCAATTAGAGACAGTGGAGATAATGATAAGTCAAGAGAAGACTCACCATTGGGAAGAATATGATAGTAATCTTCTCGTTTTTCTTTGGGGTCTATTGGGTCAACCAAGGATAATTCTGTGGCCATATGATATCTATCATAACCTAGATGCGTGGCCTCCCATGTACGAAGGTTTCCTTGAGCACTTCCCAAAGATTCTAATTTCTAAAATATTTTTGACTATACCTTTATGTAAGGTGTCATTGTGAGGTGATGTCCACGGTTGGAACATGAGTCACATTTGGTATATATTTGTATCCAAACTCACAGCATATGTGTTGTTGTATTTTGCACGACAATTGTTGTAATAAAGTTATAGTTGTTTTCTGTACCATGTATTTGGCGACTCAGAATAGGTTGGATGGAATGGATCTATTTTGGGGTCGTTACATTTGGTATCAGAGCTATAAGTAAAGAGCCCCGAGCCTCTCGCTGGTGACTTCCTGTTGATGGGGGATGCACCGAAGCCAGACTCTCCGTAGGGGACGCCGTTCTGCGGTGGCAAACTGATAGGTATCAATGTAAGGTGCTGACATAGGTTGGTGTCCAGAGTTACATTTGGTATCAGAGCTTAGGGATATGATCTCTGGCGGAGATCGGGAAATATAACTAGGAGGGGAGAGATGAGTAAATCCTTCGCTAGTGTGTCCTACCTAAGCTTATTTGTTGGTCAGTCATAATATCGGGATATTATGTGATATGTTAATTTGTTAAATTAACCCTTGTTTTGAAGCTGTATTCTAGAATGATATTTGAAATACAGGAGATGAGCAATGGAGAAATTATGATGGCAGGGAAGATGGAATCTAAAATGAAAGGAAGGTATTCTCAATTCTTTGAATACCAGGTACGTAAATTTCGGGGACGAAATTTCATAAGGAGGGGAGATTGTAAGACCCCGAATTTTATGAAATAAAAGTATTCAATTTTTCTTATAATTACTATTCAGTAAATGGTTAAATTGATAAATGTTAAAGTTAAGGGTGAAATATGAATTTTTTTTCAAAATAAGCAAGTGGTTATAAAATAATCATTGTTGTCGGGGAATATTCGTTTGGTCGTGGAATATTCTTTCTGTCGGGGAATATTCGTACGACGGCGCAGCTATTTGTGGGCCCCATAACGAATAACTGTCGGGTGAAGGAAAACGACAAATTTGAGTTTTTACAAATAACGGCGTAGTTGTTACCGTTAACACTGTTGAAATACCCGGTGGTTAAAATACAGTAATACGCGTTATTGCACAGTAGCACACGGTATTGCATAGTATTTTTGAAATTATTGATTCTTACGTAAGAAGGCACTACTCAATAATTGTTACAGTAATTACTGTTCAATATTTTATTTTATTGATTCAATAATTGCTGCGTTGATATTTTATATTATTGTTGTTTCAATAATTGTTGCTGCACAGTATTTTCATTTATCAGATCAATAATTCATATTATTTGAATAATATTATTAGATAACATTATTGGCAATGTCTAGAAAGTTCTGTCTAAGGAGAGGTTTGGTCATCTAATTGCGCGCCAGTAAGGAGAAATTCTTATTGGAAAGCCCCCTCTTTCCTGGGAACGGCCTGGTTGTCATAAATGTGATTCTGTAATATTATTTGTGAATAATTAATTATTGATTCATATGATAAGGAAATATTTATTTTATGTGGATATAAATGAGGGATATATTTTTGTGGTTAAAAATGAAGGAGTTAATGTTGAGATTTTTATCCGTATTTTTGTCGGAATGGAGGTATTAAAAATCAGGGTTTTTGAGATATTTTGCGGGGGTTATAATTTTTAATCCGACCGTTGGATCGTGGTAATTTTTGGATATGTTATACATATATAAGTTGAGTATATGCCCACAAATTTTGAACCGTTAAAAATGAACGTATGATTTATTATGAATTTTACGAGATGACTGGTTCAGAAATTGTTGAATTTTCGGAGTTTATCATTTTGGTGGAAAATTCTAGAATTGGTGGGCCCCACTTGTGGTTGGTGAAGAAATGTGCTGAATTATATTTCAAATGTGGTGGGTGGGAATAGTAGCAGGTAAAGCCATCAGGTTGCAGGTCAAACCTACCAAAATTTTCCTATAAATAGAGGGCTAAGTTAGAATTGAAAATCACACCAGAAACATAAGCTTTCTCTCTTTCTCTCTCTATATTATGAAGTATATTTTGTGAGTTCTTAGATACTTGGTGAGTTGCTATTCATCAGTGCAAGTTTCCTTCAGCATCATATCCGATATCCAGTCAGAAGTACTGCTCTTTTGAGGTAAGGGATAGTAAGGGATAGTAAGGGATAGTAAGGGATTTTAAGGGTTGTTATGTTTTTCAGTTTCGTAATTTTTCTGAACTTCAAAAATTCTGGAAAAATTTGAAATGATATTTTGATGAGTTTTCTTGATTGTGTCCAAAAATGGTGATTTTTGGATGTATAGATTGAGAGTTATGAATTTTATGAGAAAAGACTATTTTAAAAGTAACAGCTTATAATTCCTTGTGGTTAACTCCAAAATTGATGAAATTTTTATTGGGAGTACATGTATATGATAGAAGTATACTCTGTAAATTTCAGAATTTTTAGACAAAAGTACAATTTTTGATAAATGTCTAAATATTCGGCTATTTTGGCCATATGAAAAATAGTAAATGACTTTTAAAAATTCTGAGAAAAATATATGTTCACTATGGGACTATATTATGCTAAATCCCAGAAAAGAAATATTTTTGGAACTGATTTGGTATTTTTCATGAAAATGGTCTAGTTATGAGTAAATGAATTAAATATGTTTTGTGAAGAAAGAAAATTAAAAAATAGGATTTTATGGCTTGAGAATCCTATATGAGGTATATGCAGATTTTTGATGAGGGTTTTGGTTATTGATGATGAAATTGTAAGAGTTGGCATTTTATGATGATTAAATGCATTAATTAGTAAAGTGTAAACAATTAAAATAAATTGTTTATAAATTTAAGTAATGTTATTCTTTCAATATCATTATACCGAAATATTGGTATGTATTTTATTGTGGAATTTCTACCTTTTTTATGTCGGGGTTACTATTCATGAGTTACTATTCACGAGTTACTATTCATGAGTTACTATTCACGACAAAATTGGTTTCTTTTCTAACCAAATTATAGTTATTTATGAATATTACTCTTGAGATTAAATCTATATGTTGATTATATTGATTTTATTATCATATATAACATTTTTATAACCCTGATGTTGAATTTCTCTTTCACTGGAGTGTAAAGATGGGTAGATTATTGGTATGATCATGACTAGGGTTCTCTTTGGCCTGTAGTGCAAAGTTGAATTGTGACTGGTATGATCATGACCATTGAATTTATAATTGAATATCTTAAGCTTAAGTGCAAAGGTGAATTGATCAACATGGTTATAATTATTGTTTATATAAATTCTGAAATGATTATATATTTCTTTGAGATATGAATATATTTGGCCTGTAGTGCAAATATGAATTGTTGATGAATATCTTTGGCATGTAGTGCAAAGATGGCCTGTTGATGAATATCTTTGGCCTGTAGTGCAAAGATGAACTGTTGTTGAATATCTTTGGCCCGTAGTGCAAAGATGGTTTGTTGATGAATATCTTTGGCCCGTAGTGCAAAGATGGATTTGTCAGTATGATTATAAACAGGAACTGTGATTTGGTATAACCATGATCTTTGATGTTTCAGGTAAAGACAGGTGATGAAAATATTCTTCGTCCTGGGTGCGAAGAAAAATTTATAGTCACAATTATGATTATGAGTTATTCATATGATTGTGGAAAGGAACTGTTGATTGATGTTACAGGGATAAAATATTGTTGGTGGATTTTTAACATGGAGAAGATAATAGACTTTATAGTCTATTTGACTCTTCTAATGAATTGCTCGTTCCGCTGCAACTATGGTTGAAATTTTTATCATTTACCATATGTTCTAAATCTCTGATTTATTGTTGATGAAGGCTATTGATAATTGAATTATCTTTAGTCATGATATTCTTTACTGAGCTAGTTGTGCTCACCCTTTTGCTTCACAATTTCTTTCAGGTAATAAGAGTGTAGCTGGGTCGAGCGAGGGTAACGGGGAAATAGAACGGTGGTCTCTAGCTGTGGATGTTCTCCCGAAGCAGTATAGAAAAGTTCATTTAGTAGTTTTATTTGGTGAATCCAATAGGGTAAGGTGTACCCAACGTTGGAAGGGTGGTTTGCCACTATCATACAAGATGTCTAACGACATACAACCTCTGTAAGACCCCAACTTTTATAAATAAAGATGAATTTTCTATAAATATCATTTTTGAATATTATGGAGTTAATTTGATATAATGTTATAGTTGTGGGTAATATTTATAAATTTTGCAAAGTAAGCAAGTTGTTATAAAATATTCGTTTGGTCGGAGAATATTCTTTTTGTCGGGGAATATTCGTACGACGGCACAATCATTGGTGGACCCCACAACGGAATTATTGTCGGATTGAGAAAACGACAGAATTATCTTTCTATAAAAATAACGGCTGAGGTGTTACCGTTAAAACCGTTAAAACTGTTGAACTACTCGGTAGTAAAAGTACAGTAATACGCGTGGTTGCATAGTAGCACACGGTATTGATTATTGATGCTTACGTGAGAAGTCACTCAGCTATACTCAATTATTGCTACAGTAATTGCTGCATCATATCTCTTAAATTATTGTCATAGTATCATCTGTATAATATGTTATATTATTGAGACGTTGTGGTAAGTTTGGTTATTTTATGGGGGGCCATATGTCATCATCTAAGAGTCTCTTCGTCAATAGTAATTACCGTCGTCAATAGTAATTACCGTCGTCAATAGTAATTACCGTCGTCAATAGTATTTACCTTAGTCAATAGTAATTACCTTCGTCAATAGTATTTACCTTGGTCAATAGTAATTACCTTCGTCAATAGTATTTACCTTGGTCAATAGTAATTACTTTCGTCAATAGTAGTTGTCCCTTCAATATTACCAAGAGTCATTTGACCCTTCGTTAAGACCAAGAGTCATTTGACCCTTCGTTAAGACCAAGAGCCACCCTCAGTTTTTCTATAAATAGAGGCCTAGGGCTTCATTATTTTTCACGAATTCATTCAAGCTATAGAGAGAGAAAGTATAGAGAGAATAAGAGAGAGAGAATAAAAGTATTCTGCTACATCACTTTTCCAATATCCAGTTCTTTTAAGGTAGGGAATATTATTTCTTTTATATTCATGAAGAGAACTTCTGTTATTCCATTTGTTATTATTCTGTTGGAATAACCAGTATACGCGGTCTACCCTATACTTGGTGACATTCTTCTATTATTCTGTTGGAACATCCTGTCTGTGTGTTTTACACCGGACCTGGTTCCGTTTATTATTCTGTTGGAACATCCTGTCTGTGTGTTTTACACCGGACCTGGTTCCGTTTTATTATTATTCTGTTGGAATATCCTGTCTGTGTGTTTTACACCGGACCTGGTTCCATTATTTATTATTCTGTCGGAATATCCTGTCTGTGCGTTTACGCCGGACCTGGTTCCATTATTTATTATTCTGTTGGAATAACCTGTCTGTGCGGTCTATCGCATGCATGGTGATTTCTTTTGTTATTCCATTCTTTATTGTACTCAGTTGGTTAAGTTTTGACTTCTATACTCCATGAAATTTGTGGAATATCCTTGATAGTTGCGTTTCATCCAGTATCTTTTCAAGAAAATATTCTTCTAAGCATTCTTGAATTTTACTCCACAATGCAGTATCATGTTGACAATTTGGACGTTGTTAATTCCTGGATAAATTAATTCTTGAACTTGTTTTATTGAATTCTTATATCATTGTCATCATCCTCATGTTTATAAAATGTTGAAAGTCATCTGTGGCCTGTAGTGCATAGATGGACTTGGTATGATTATGACCAGGGATTATTCGGTATAATCATGACCGTAATGTTACAAATGATGTGGTAAAAGTCCTCATTGGCCCGTAGTGCATTGATGGACAGTTGTTGGCATGATCATGACCATTAATGAATACACGAATATCCTTGGCCGTAGTGCAGGGGTGATTCGATGATGTGGATTATTTTATTAAGCTGAGTCTCAGCGATCACAGTGTTGAAAAACCTTTTAAATCATAAAAGATAGTAGAGTTTATTTTCTACTTGACTCTTTTAATGGATTGCTTGTTCCGCTGCAGTTAAACTTGATGTCTATTATATTTTATCAGTTTAACATTGTTGAAGGCTAATGATAATTTATTCTGCATTATCTTAGTCATAATATTTCTTACTGGGCTAGTTGAGCTCACCCTTTCTTTCACTGTTCTCTTCAGGAAATGAGAACGTAGCTGGGACAAGTCGGGGAACGGAGTGATGGTCCGAATGATAGTATTAGTTAGTAGTCCTCACTATTCTATGTAATGGTGTGTTAATAAATGTAATGAGGACTCCTTTTGAGTATGAATACTCTCTAGAAGATAATATTTGTATTCAAACTCACAGTTTATGTTTTGTCGTATTGTACACGACAGTTGTATTATTAAGTTGTATTTGTATTCTGTACTATGTATCTGACGACCCAAGATGGGTGATGTATACCTAATTTTGGGGGCGTCACAGTTGGTATCAGAGCTTAGGGATATGATCCCTGGCTAAGATGTGAGAATAGAACTAGGAGGGGAGAGACGGGGAATTCCTTCGCTAGTATGACATACCTAAGTTTATTTGCATGGTATTTAATTGGTCGGTCATAATATAAGGATAATATATGACATATCAATTAATTTTTATTTTGTGGCAGTATCTGAAAATGGCATCTGAGAATGTTGAGAATAGCAATGGAGCACAGACGACTGTTGATTCACCACATATCAATAATCAGGATAATGTGCATCAGGAAGGTGTCAATCCTCATGCAAACAACAACACTGACCAAATGATGAATGATCAAATGTTCAGAGGCTTTATGCAATTCATGCAACAACAGGTGAAAGCGGCTCCTGTCCACAACGTAGGTGGAAATACTGGAAACTCTCAGGCGGTCACCGCTAAACAGTTTAAGGAGCTGGGACCACCGGAGTTTAAGGGAGAACCCAAACCACTTGTAGCTGAAACATGGATAAAGCAGATCACCAAGATATTTGATGTCTTGGGTTGCTCCGAGGAGCAAAAGGTTCCCTTTGCCGCCTTTATGTTGCGAGGAGAGGCAGATTACTGGTGGGAATCGATAAAGCGTACTCAACCTGCCGCACTGAAGATGTCTTGGGAGAAGTTCCAAGAGCTGTTTAACGACAAATACTTTCCCGAGAGTATTCGTCACATGAAGGAGGTGGAGTTCATCAAATTGGAGCAGAATAATATGACCGTGTCGCAGTACGAGGCAAAATTTGCGGAGTTATCCCGGTTTGCGTCCCACCTGGTGGATAATGAAGAAAGAATGACGCGGATGTTTTTAAGAGGTTTGAAGCCGGAGATACGTCAACATCTTGTTTCTCATAAACTGTGTTTGTATTCAGATGTTGTAAATAGGGCTCAGTTGGTGGAGCGCGATAACGAGACAACGCAACCAAAAGAGAGCAGCCGGCAAAATGATAATACCAGTGAGAGCAGTCATCGAAGCGGTGACAACAAGCGTGGAGGGAATCAACAGGCCAGAAATGGTAACCACTTCGGTGGTAATCAGGGCCAAAACAATAAGAATGGACATTTCAAGAAGAGGAGATTCAACAATGATGGAAAGACGTCAGCACCAGCACCTGTCGTTAAGGAAGGAGAACGACCACCTATCATATGTTTCAAATGCGGAGGGGAGGGGCACATCAGTCCAAACTGCGCGATGCCGTCCAAAGCATGTTATAATTGTGGAAGAGAAGGTCATTTAGCCCGATTTTGTCGTTTACCGAAGACAAATTCAGCTAGGATGGAGGCACCAAAAGCCGTCCCAGAAAAGTCAAAACCGGTTGTGCAAGGGAGAGCGTTTGTTGTGAACTCCCAGAGAGCAAGGAACCCGAATGAGGTCATCACGGGTAAGCTTATCATAAACTCTAAAGAAGTTTATACTTTATTTGATACCGGTTCAACCCATTCTTTTATTTCTCCTACTTGCGCTCATCGATTAAATTTGATTCCGGAGAAATTAGACTTTGACTTAGCTGTTGAAACTCCATTGGGAGAAACCTTCATTACATCCACGGTTTATAAGTCTTGTTTGGTTCAAGTTGGTACCCACACATTACCTGTCGATCTTATTTCATTAAAAATACTTGCATTTGACGTGATTCTAGGGATTGATTGGTTAACTACTCATCATGCAAAAATTGATTGTTTTCGTAAGGTTGTTAGCTTTCATATTCCTAATCGACCTATTATGCGAATTCAAGCAACCAAACCATTAAAATCAATCGCTGTCATCTCAAGCCATAAAGCTATTCGTTTATTGAAAAACGGATGTCAAGCTTTCTTAGCTCATGTCACAGATCTAAACAAAAATACGTCAGCTTTGAATGATATTTCTGTTGTTAATAAATTTCCTGACGTATTCCCGAAGAACTTCCTGGCCTACCCCCAGAGCGTGAAATTGAATTTTGTATCGACCTTGAACCCGGTACAAAACCCATTTCCAAAGCCCCATATCGAATGGCTCCTATTGAACTTCAGGAGTTAAAGACCCAACTGCAGGAATTGTTAGACATTGGTTTTATTCGTCCTAGTACTTCTCCTTGGGGTGCTCCTGTTCTGTTCGTGAAGAAGAAAGATGGGAGTATGCGACTTTGTATTGATTATCGGGAGTTGAATCATGTCACCATCAAAAATAGGTACCCATTGCCACGTATTGATGACCTGTTTGACCAGTTGCAAGGAGCACAATTCTTTTCAAAGATCGATCTTCGTTCTGGATATCATCAGCTGAAGGTTAGAACTGAGGATATTCCAAAGACGGCTTTTAGAACTCGGTACGGGCATTATGAATTCTTAGTTATGTCTTTTGGATTGACTAATGCTCCTGCTGCCTTCATGGATATGATGAACAGGGTATTCAAGGAATATTTGGATCACTTTGTGGTCGTCTTTATCGATGACATCCTTGTTTATTCCAAAAGCCGTGAAGATCATGAGCAACACTTGAGGCTGGTACTCCAAAAGCTTCGTGAATACAAACTTTATGCCAAGTTGAAGAAATGCGAGTTCTGGCTGGAAGAGGTAGCATTCCTTGGGCACGTAGTATCAAGTCGTGGAATATCGGTTGACCCGGCAAAGATTGAAGCTATTCAAAGCTGGGAGCAACCTAAATCAGTGACCGAGGTACGTAGCTTTCTTGGTTTAGCTGGTTATTATCGGAGATTCGTGGAAGGATTTTCTCGAATCGCTACTCCATTAACTCAGCTGACTCGGAAAGATACAAAGTTTGGTTGGAGCGAAGAATGTGAGCAGAGTTTTCAAGAACTCAAGAGGAGACTCATTTCAGCACCTGTTCTAACAATACCATCTGGCTCGGAGGGATTTGTCATCTACAGTGATGCTTCGAGCAAAGGGTTGGGATGCGTTCTCATGCAACATGGAAAAGTCATAGCCTATGCATCAAGACAACTCAAGGAATATGAGAGGAATTATCCTACTCATGATCTAGAGTTGGCAGCTGTTGTCTTTGCACTTAAAATTTGGAGGCATTACTTGTATGGGGAGAAAGTGGAGATCTTTACGGATCATAAAAGCCTCAAATATTTCTTCACTCAAAAGGAACTCAACATGCGACAACGACGTTGGCTTGAACTGTTGAAAGATTATGATCATACCATTCAATACCATCCTGGAAAAGCGAACGTGGTAGCTGACGCATTGAGTAGAAGATCATATGCGGGTACAAGTGCAATATTAACAACGCAAAGGCCCATTTTGTGTGACTTGCAAAGGATGGAGATAGAGTTGAAGACTCCAGGGACCCATGTGATGATGGCGAATATACGAGTAGAACCGACTTTAATCGATAAAGTTAAAGCTGCTCAAGCTACAGACCTGGAGCTGATGCGTATGAGGAAGAAAGTGCAAGAAGGTTCTATGCCGGAAGCAAGAATCGATGAAGAAGGAATACTTCGAGTCAACTCCAGACTTTGTGTTCCTAACAACCCTGATTTAAAGTATGAAATCATGATGGAGGCGCACAACACACCGTTTGCAATCCATCCTGGAAGTACCAAAATGTATCATGATCTTCGTCATACATTTTGGTGGAGCAATATGAAGAGAGAGATAGCGTTGTTTATCTCAAGGTGTCTAACTTGTCAACGAGTCAAAGCGGAGCATCAAGTACCAAAAGGTCCATTGCAACCACTTGAAATTCCAGAATGGAAGTGGGAGCACATTACCATGGATTTCGTTACCGGTCTTCCTAGGGTTTCTCAAGGTATTGATGCGATTTGGGTCATTGTTGATAGATTGACCAAGTCTGCTCATTTCTTACCGATACGAGAAACTTATACACTTGAACGTCTTGCTCGTATGTACATAAACGAGATTGTAAGACTGCATGGTATGCCAGTATCCATAGTTTCTGATCGAGACCCAAGATTCACTTCACGATTTTGGGTTAGTTTACAAAAAGCTATGGGCACGGAGTTACGATTTAGTTCAGCATATCATCCTCAGACGGACGGACAATCAGAGAGGACTATTCAAACTCTTGAAGATCTATTAAGACTCTGTGTCTTTGACTTCAAGGGAAGTTGGGACAAGTTCTTACCATTGGTGGAGTTTTCCTACAACAACAGTTATCAAGCAAGTATTGGCATGGCTCCATTCGAAGCATTGTATGGAAGAAAATGTCGTTCTCCAGTATGCTGGGATGAGGTGGGCGAAGCAACGTTGTTGGGACCGGAGTTGGTACGTATGACTACAGAAAAGATTCAAACGATCCGACAACGTATAAAAACCTCACAAGATCGACAAAAGAGTTATGCTGATCTTCATCGAAAGGACGTGGAATTTGATGTAGGAGATCATGTGTTCTTACGTGTTGCTCCATGGAAAGGAGTTACGAGATTTGGAAAGAGAGGAAAGCTAAATCCTCGATTCATCGGTCCATTTTTAATCCTCGATCGAGTAGGAACTGTGGCTTATAGACTCGCTTTACCGCCAAGTATGTCTCGTGTTCATAACGTTTTCCACATATCCATGTTACGCAAATATGTGGAAGACCCGAACCACATTATTGAGTTAGAACCGGACGAAATAGCGGAGGATTTGACGTATGAAGAAGTTCCTGTTCAAATCTTGGATAAGAAGGAACATATTCTACGCTCCAAGGTTATACCTCAAGTCAAAGTTTTGTGGAGAAACCACGATGTTGAGGAAATGACTTGGGAGTTAGAATCAGAAATGAAATCAAGGTATCCTTACCTCTTCGACATACCAGGTACGTACCCTAATTTCGAGGGCGAAATTTCATAAGAAGGGGAGGTTGTAAGACCCCAACTTTTATAAATAAAGATGAATTTTCTATAAATATCATTTTTGAATATTATGGAGTTAATTTGATATAATGTTATAGTTGTGGGTAATATTTATAAATTTTGCAAAGTAAGCAAGTTGTTATAAAATATTCGTTTGGTCGGAGAATATTCTTTTTGTCGGGGAATATTCGTACGACGGCACAATCATTGGTGGACCCCACAACGGAATTATTGTCGGATTGAGAAAACGACAGAATTATCTTTCTATAAAAATAACGGCTGAGGTGTTACCGTTAAAACCGTTAAAACTGTTGAACTACTCGGTAGTAAAAGTACAGTAATACGCGTGGTTGCATAGTAGCACACGGTATTGATTATTGATGCTTACGTGAGAAGTCACTCAGCTATACTCAATTATTGCTACAGTAATTGCTGCATCATATCTCTTAAATTATTGTCATAGTATCATCTGTATAATATGTTATATTATTGAGACGTTGTGGTAAGTTTGGTTATTTTATGGGGGGCCATATGTCATCATCTAAGAGTCTCTTCGTCAATAGTAATTACCGTCGTCAATAGTAATTACCGTCGTCAATAGTAATTACCGTCGTCAATAGTATTTACCTTAGTCAATAGTAATTACCTTCGTCAATAGTATTTACCTTGGTCAATAGTAATTACCTTCGTCAATAGTATTTACCTTGGTCAATAGTAATTACTTTCGTCAATAGTAGTTGTCCCTTCAATATTACCAAGAGTCATTTGACCCTTCGTTAAGACCAAGAGTCATTTGACCCTTCGTTAAGACCAAGAGCCACCCTCAGTTTTTCTATAAATAGAGGCCTAGGGCTTCATTATTTTTCACGAATTCATTCAAGCTATAGAGAGAGAAAGTATAGAGAGAATAAGAGAGAGAGAATAAAAGTATTCTGCTACATCACTTTTCCAATATCCAGTTCTTTTAAGGTAGGGAATATTATTTCTTTTATATTCATGAAGAGAACTTCTGTTATTCCATTCGTTATTATTCTGTTGGAATAACCAGTATACGCGGTCTACCCTATACTTGGTGACATTCTTCTATTATTCTGTTGGAACATCCTGTCTGTGTGTTTTACACCGGACCTGGTTCCGTTTATTATTCTGTTGGAACATCCTGTCTGTGTGTTTTACACCGGACCTGGTTCCGTTTTATTATTATTCTGTTGGAATATCCTGTCTGTGTGTTTTACACCGGACCTGGTTCCATTATTTATTATTCTGTCGGAATATCCTGTCTGTGCGTTTACGCCGGACCTGGTTCCATTATTTATTATTCTGTTGGAATAACCTGTCTGTGCGGTCTATCGCATGCATGGTGATTTCTTTTGTTATTCCATTCTTTATTGTACTCAGTTGGTTAAGTTTTGACTTCTATACTCCATGAAATTTGTGGAATATCCTTGATAGTTGCGTTTCATCCAGTATCTTTTCAAGAAAATATTCTTCTAAGCATTCTTGAATTTTACTCCACAATGCAGTATCATGTTGACAATTTGGACGTTGTTAATTCCTGGATAAATTAATTCTTGAACTTGTTTTATTGAATTCTTATATCATTGTCATCATCCTCATGTTTATAAAATGTTGAAAGTCATCTGTGGCATGTAGTGCATAGATGGACTTGGTATGATTATGACCAGGGATTATTCGGTATAATCATGACCGTAATGTTACAAATGATGTGGTAAAAGTCCTCATTGGCCCGTAGTGCATTGATGGACAGTTGTTGGCATGATCATGACCATTAATGAATACACGAATATCCTTGGCCGTAGTGCAGGGGTGATTCGATGATGTGGATTATTTTATTAAGCTGAGTCTCAGCGATCGCAGTGTTGAAAAACCTTTTAAATCATAAAAGATAGTAGAGTTTATTTTCTACTTGACTCTTTTAATGGATTGCTTGTTCCGCTGCAGTTAAACTTGATGTCTATTATATTTTATCAGTTTAACATTGTTGAAGGCTAATGATAATTTATTCTGCATTATCTTAGTCATAATATTTCTTACTGGGCTAGTTGAGCTCACCCTTTCTTTCACTGTTCTCTTCAGGAAATGAGAACGTAGCTGGGACAAGTCGGGGTACGGAGTGATGGTCCGAATGATAGTATTAGTTAGTAGTCCTCACTATTCTATGTAATGGTGTGTTAATAAATGTAATGAGGACTCCTTTTGAGTATGAATACTCTCTAGAAGATAATATTTGTATTCAAACTCACAGTTTATGTTTTGTCGTATTGTACACGACAGTTGTATTATTAAGTTGTATTTGTATTCTGTACTATGTATCTGACGACCCAAGATGGGTGATGTATACCTAATTTTGGGGGCGTCACAACCTCGTGTCATCATAAGACAGGGATGTGCTCATCCACTTGCTGAGAATATATACGAGCACTACTTATATAATCTTGGTGTTTGTGTGAAGTATAATTCTCAATTAGAGACAGTGGAGATAATGATAAGTCAAGAGAAGACTCACCATTGGGAAGAATATGATAGTAATCTTCTCGTTTTTCTTTGGGGTCTATTGGGTCAACCAAGGATAATTCTGTGGCCATATGATATCTATCATAACCTAGATGCGTGGCCTCCCATGTACGAAGGTTTCCTTGAGCACTTCCCAAAGATTCTAATTTCTAAAATAATTTTTGACTATACCTTTATGTAAGGTGTCATTGTGAGGTGATGTCCACGGTTGGAACATGAGTCACATTTGGTATATATTTGTATCCAAACTCACAGCATATGTGTTGTTGTATTTTGCACGACAATTGTTGTAATAAAGTTATAGTTGTTTTCTGTACCATGTATTTGACGACTCAGAATAGGTTGGATGGAATGGATCTATTTTGGGGTCGTTACACCCATCCCTTCCCACAACAGATAATAATTGACCCCCACATACAGTTTTTAAGAAACGACCATCCAATCCAAGAATTGGCCTACAACCCTCTCTCCAAGCTTTCTTTAAGCTATCATAGCAAATATAAAATCTCTTGAACCTGACCTCATCTTCAGGAATAAGCTTAGTGGTTTTGATGTTGACTGTATTCATTTTGTTACTTCTCATAATCTCTGCCCCAAAATCCCAAACCCTTGAATAATGTTCCTTCATAACTGCAAGTATACTTGCCAAAGCCAAATTCCTGACCCTCATACACTTCATAAGTGTAACATCCAATTTTAATTTAATTTTAATCTCTTCTTGCATGTCCTTCAACCTCCAGTTTGGATTTTTTCTTATCCTCTTTCCATAAAACTCTGCTAAAAATTTGGTGTTTGCCAACTTGTTTTTAAAACTGTACACACAATTATGTGTGTCCAATATTGACTTTATTTGCACATTTTCAGTCCTTTGAATATAACTAGCCCACAGTTTCCAAGGACAACCCTTATCACACCTAACCTGCACTTTTTTCTTGTCGTTTACCTTGTACCACAACTTCCTGCCATTAGCTATTGAATAGTGTTTAATGGCAGTCTTTAATTCCTTGAAATTAGTAAAAATCTGATAGCGTGCAAACTTTATGTGCTTTCTCTTTATTTTTTGGTTAAAAACATCACAATGTACAGGCTTTTTCTTTTTTACAAGGGGGCCCACAAAACCAAGGTTCTCATCTTCACTACTTTCTGATGGGGACCTTAATACATCATTGACTTCATACTCACTGTGCCAATCACTATCATCATCAGAGTCACTGACATTATCTCCCTCATTATTTCTATCAACCTCTTCCATAACCTCATTCACTAACCTATCACCCTCAGCCTCAACACCTTCTGCACTTTTGTCACCCCCAGTCTCAACACCTTCTGCCCCTTCATCATCTCCCTCATTCCCAGTTTCTTCAACCTCTTCACCTTGACCCGCCCCCTCAACATCACCCTCAACACCCTTAGTATTATCATCACCTACATCCCCATCAACAAAGTTTGTTTCATCACCTTCACCTGCCTCTGTTTCAACTCTAACCATCTCTGCTTTATACTCCCTGCAACTCCTCCTAGCCTCTAATAATTCTTCATCACTACTTAATATTTCACCATCACTTTGTGCATCACTACTATCCGAGTCCCCAATCACATTTGGTGTATCATCACTTTTTTTATTTGATTTCTGATTCATTTTAATTCTATTACTCTTCCTCCTCTGATTATTTATAGTCTCTTCTTCAAACCTGCCCTTTGTTTAGTCCTATGACATCTGCCTATTAGTATTTGCACTAGTACTCCCCTTGTTATTATTTTCTGTATTGGGGGGTTGAGTAATAGATGTTGCAACTTGTTCATTCACATCAGGTGGTTCAATCACTTAACTCCTCCTTCATTCACTAATACATGATCAACAAAAAATTCAACCACACCAAAAGGGAGACACACTTTTACCATGTCTCTAATACTGTCATCATCATGCACCAATCTATAACCACTTTCACTAGTTTGATCATTATTCTTAATATAAACCTTAGCATTGCTATCATAATCTAAAGCTTCAGCAAATGACTTAATTGCAGTCATGCAGATGAAATCAACATCAACACGGGGATAAATTTCAACCTTACCTCCCTTGTACTCAGTTTTAGGCTGATTCACAATTGCCCCCATAGTGAACATGCAACTAACAAATCTCACTCATTCTGTGAAAACGAAAACAATACAAAAAAAATTAAAAAATATTATTTGCAATACATGGTGGGGACCGAAGAAGACAACAATGGCAAAAATAAATTCCCATGGACCACATGTCGATTATATAAATCCAGAAAGATGGAGAAAACATCAAGACAAACAAGATGGCTACAGCAGATTAAAAACCCCTAATTTAATCGTACCCATTCCCAACCAACCCATGTGCACAAACCCTAAATTAAAGAAATCTAGCATACCTCACAGAAGATTCGTATCCAAGACCAATATTCACATCAAAGACCAAGATTCGCCAGCAAGAAGAGAAATTCGCGCCTGAATCTTCTCTCTCCTTCACTCCTTCGCGCGTTTTTCTTTTATGTCTCTGTCTGGCCTTTAGTCGACCAAATTGGTTTTAACCACTGAGTTTCCACCGTGGCCATGACAAGGACTAACTCACGTGATGTAAATGATATGTCATTAAAAGTGGGGTAGGTCATATCTGATGTCACATGTTTCTGTTAAAAGTCAACTTATTTAATGGAATTTGTAACGATTTGATAAAATTTTATAGTTTAATGAGTCGATTGTAAAAAATTTTAATTCAATGATGTATTTGTAAATCGAGATTGAGTAGAGTGAAAAAAATATATTTAACCCTTAAATAATAGAATAAGAAATTATTTAAATTCATTTAATTTATGTTGAATGGACTCGTACATGTACCCCACCAGTCAACACAAACAATATTCCGTGTATCAGACAAAATAATCATCGAGATACACCCTCACCCTCACCCTGAATTAAATGTAACGTAAAAATAAATGGAATTAATCGAAGCTTAAAAAATAAAATCACATCTCCAATAATAAGCTACCACCTGGAAGAGCACGTGGATCTACATCAAACACATGGCGAGACACGTGCCAGTAATAGCAGTCCCAGCAATGACAACCCTGTTCACCCAACCTCCGGCGAAGCTACCGTTCGGAACATCATCGGCTGGCGGCCCACTAGAAGGAACAGGACCACCGGGCGAAGGTGCTGACGGAGAATCTGAGCTGGGTGAAGGAGATGGGGGCAGTAGTGCTGACGGAGATGGGGATGGGGACGAAGTCGCCGGAGCCGGAGACGGCGTGGGAGAAGGTGTTGGTGTGGGTGTGGGTGGCGCAACCGCGGGAGATGGTGTAGGTGTGGCGGTCGGTGAGACCGTTGGTGCACCTCGGGGGGCTTGTGCTATACATGAGGTGGCAAAAAGAGCCATTAGCATGAAAAGCTGGAAAATAGAAGACGACGAAGCCATGTTTCTTAGATAGAGAGAGATAAATTTAGGAGTTTACAGTAGAGAGAGAAAGGTTATATGTAAAGGGGTGGGTGAGAGAAGCATATATATAATAGAAATCCTCAGGTGTTGAGTATATATAGAGATCTAGGAATATATATATATTGTGAGTTAATTAAATTAATGGTAGAAGGTTACAGATAAAGTACAGCAGAGCAGAGGAATGGAAAAGTACTGGAGACACATATATATTTCTGTTTTTAATTCTTCTTAGAAGCTTCCTGATTGATGGAAGTAGAACATACTACCTAATCAAACGTACGTAGACTATATGACCAACCAAAATAAGGAAATTATTAAATACACAATATAAATTATTATTTTTATAATAAAAATGTAGTTATAAATTTTTTAACGATAATTTTTATCATTATATATCTACAGTGATATTTTTATTATAAAAATAATTAAAAATATTATAAATTTAACAATTTTCTCGAAAACAATTATCAACAAAATATAATTCCTAATTATTATTATTATGTGATTCTTAGGAGGCAGGTAAAACGTATTCTTCAGCCATATATTATGATTTTAGGTACAAATTTTTATATAATTTATAGTAAAATTGAGGTGACAAAATAAATAAGTTCTTATTTTATGCATATATTTCAGGTAAGTAGATTAAGAATTTTCTTTTTTCCTTCTCAAAAATAATAGTCCAGATTTAAATACTTTTGAGAATTAAATAATATTTTAAATTTAAACATGTACTTTAAAAATCTTTTATAAGCACATATTTATATTTATGCTTTCATCTTTTAAATGTTTTATGAGATAAAAGGAGTATTTAATATTAGTAGTGTTGGGTAATTAAATAAAGATATTTAATTTATTTATAATGTTTGGGCCTTTTGGCCACCTCCTTTCTCACACCCAAAAGTCTGTCCTCCGCGTTAATCTTCCTAACCACTCCACCAACACGCGGTCGGTGCATTTTCTTGGTGGTCCTAACTTTTGATTTTTTTTTTTTAATATATTCAAATATACTAGTATAATTTAAAAAAAGAAAAGAAAAGAAAACCTATTCTATTACGATTCAAAATCTTGTAACATAAATTCTGAAATCTTCAAACTTCTGTTAAAAAAAAGTCTTCTCCTCTAAATATTTTATAACTTAACAAAAGAAACTGATATTTTCTACATATATTTTTAATATTTCTATATAATAATCTCTCACATGTAAAGAAAGTGGATCCCACCTTCATATGAGAAGAGACTATGTGAAGATATCAAAAATTCATGTGGAAATAGTATTCCCCTTTAACAAACTGTATATCCACATGCATTTTATCATACAAAATCAAAATCTAATCTTTTATTTACTGCTAGTGTAATATTTCATCTGTTTTAAAATATATATAAAATTATTATTAATTGTTATAATTAATTAAATTAAGTTATTTATTTATTATAAGAGTTGTTATTTTAATTAGATCTGTATCACATCATATATAAATATATATGACTGTTAATTCTTTAACGTTGAGACTAGATTATCTGTAAGATAGCCGTTTTAGAGAGAATTTTGGAGGGAGAGAGGGAGATATGATATACTAGTACTCAATTTAAATAAATAGTATAAGCTCATTGTTGTAATGGGATACAGGCAGCCAGCCAGCCAGCCAGCCAGCATGTTCATTTTACGTTGCCTAGAAGTGTCTCCGTCGATCGTGCCGTTAACTAAAAATGTTGATCAAGTAGTGACGTTAGATAAAAAAATAATTGAGAAAATGAAAATGTTAATATAATTGAGCTTATTATTTATTGGTACATGTTCCATAAAAAATAGATAATTGAAGAGAAGCTGGCAAATTGAAGTTTCAACCCACTAAATATGCAATATATATGTCATATAGATTTTTTCAATTTTTTTTACAGTAATATTACATGTGACTAGACTATTTATACCACTTTAATGTCATTTAGCACTTTTTTATTTATAAAATTTATAAGAAAAATAAACTTTTTGTCAGTTTTTCCCATATACATATATATATATATATATATATATATATATATATATATATATATATATATATATATAAAGAGAGAGATGGGTGATACTAGAAGTCTCAAATTTTTTTATCTCAAAACGTGTCTAAATTGATGTGTGTCACAATAATATTGTTTGGGTAGATGTCATATAATTGGTTATATTATATATTATCATTAAAATATTTAATATCATGTTATATCATTTGATATCAAAAATTTAAAACTCTTAACATTACTCAGACATGAAGTTTCAAACCAGGCTTTAGGATTACTTCATGAGTAGTTAGAATTGGAAGCCGACAAGCAACAATACTTCAGTTACATGGAGGTTAAGTAAAGCATAGTCTAGCAACCAAAATTTATGGGCCTTCTCAAAAGCTAAGCACCATAGGCCCATATTTTTGAAATTTTGGATTTCCCATCCACCATTCCACACATATTCGGATATACTTTTCCATTAATTTTAATTCAACACACACACACACACACACACATACATATATATATACACGGTCCGGATCTTAAGCTCACCCCTTATTCAACTCACCCGAGCTCACCCCCCCTTTAGCGACGGATCCGGCGACGGTTCGGTCATACAACCGTCGTCTATACTTTTAGCGACGCTATATATTATCCGTCGCTAAAAGTATAGACGACGGTTGTATGACCGAACCGTCGCCGGGTCCGTCGCTAAAGGAGGGTGAACTCGGGTGAGTTGAATAAGGAGTAAGCTTAAGATCCGTACTATATATATATATATATATATATATATATATATATATATATATATATATATATATATATTGATTCATTCCAAAACTAAAGATAAAAGCCCTATTGACTATCTTATTCAAAATATTGTTCGTCTCTCTAGAAAGATAACTCAGTGTGTTATTCTATATTTTCCAAAATTAAACTCAAGGTTTGGTTTTCTCTTCTAGGTTTTTGGTGGCTCCCACTGATATTTCAGTCTTCACATATTTGTGGCTCAAAATATATGGAGTACATAAGAAACGATTGTACCAACCCCATGGACCATAGCCCAATTATTTCCCTCATGTTTAATTTTGGAACAAGCCAGCTAATGTAGATGTAGACTGTAGAGTTGCTAAAGAAGTGGAAAAAGAGAAATAGCAAGAGCATAGGGACATGAATTTTGTGCCAACTGAACTGACCTATTGTTGGCTAATCCCGATGCTATTCCAGATATATCTAGCCTTTATGTTTTGAATAGACTGTGAATCCCATGATATGCGTGCTATCATCAGAATTAGGAGGAACTGGCATGGATTCAATTTGCCAGCTAAAAGTGACAACCTCGTGATGGGAGCTACTAGGCAGAGACCAGGATGTGTTACGAATAATGTTGCTAACAATTGCATTACTTGGCAACCAAGGATTTGAGAGGAGTAGAGGATTCAGATTTATGGAGATTCCATGCATGAAGCCAAGGATCGTACCAAAGGTTTATGTTGTTTCCTCTGCCAACATGATATTTAAGATGATTGAGAGCAATTGGCCGGAGCTTGAGAGTCTGTTTCCAGATCCATGAACAATCCAAAGGGATTTGAACATTCCAGAAATTCTTCCCCTTAAGAATAGTTGTTTTAACCTAGTTGGCCCGTAAAGAATTAGATGAAAATTTAACAATGTTAATCAGATGTGTCAGAATAAAGGCTCAGTTACAGCCAAGATGCATTTCACTCCTAATCCCCTTTATTTTTAGGTAGAGCAATTTGTTTCCAAGCCACTTTAGCACCATATTTGGCAAGTGAAGGCCCCTTCCAGAGAAATCTGCTCATAATAGACTGTATAAAGTTGATAGCAGCCATAGATAATATGAAAATGCTTAGTCCTAAAAGATTGTATGGAAAAAAGTACATAATTTAAGAGTTGCAAATGACCAGAATATGCAAGAGTTTTTGAACTCCATGAGGTAACTTTGCTCGTGATTCTGTTAATTAATGGTGTGCAATCATGTAAACTGAGCTTAGAAGAAATAAGAGGAACCCTCAGAAGTTGAATTGGGAGAATACCAGATGGAAACCCAAGAAGAGATCATAGGATAGCATGAGAAGTGGTTTGTTCAACATTGGCCAGAAAAACATTAACTCTTTTGAGCATTTGGAATAAGCCAAGAGAAAAGAGAGAACGAGTTTGCTTCAGTGCTTGCCTACATGTGACATTACTGCTAAGTGCTAACTACTCTCATGGGCAGATTCATGCTTGCCCTCTTTGCATGAACCATAATGAGGCATTTGAGCACCTATTATTCCAATGTGATTACTCAACATATGTCACGCAAAGCACTCTCAATGTTGGAAATTGGCAGGACATACCAATGAACTGGGCTGGGTTTATTGATTCCTCCATAACTTATCAAGGTTGCACTCTCAGGAAGAACATTCTTGGGCTCACCCTTGCTATATCATTCTACACATTATGGGAAGTGCATGAGAAACAAAATTAAAGATGCACGATGGAATCCTCATTCCTCCAAGCCATCTTGCTAAGGACGTCATCAACATTGTCAAATCCCGAGTTTCAAAGTCAGCTACCTTTGTTAAAATCACAAACAACAATCATTATTTTTGTAATTGGCTATTGTAATTGCATTGTATAGTTTCTTTTCAATTGATGTTTATCTCCTTTTCATATTGCTAGCTCCTCTCAAGGCTTGTCTTAAGATGATCTAGCTATATTCTCTGGGGTATGCCCTTGTGCCATTATATTTTTGGTTCCATCTATGAGTAAAATGCAAAAATAACCACTATACTCTTTGTATATTTAGATATTATGTCCCTTTTTGTTTGTTAATGTAAAATAAACCTTCTACTATATAAAAATTTGGATAACAAACTTTTATGTGATAGTTGGACATTGATTATCCTATGTGGCAATGATGACATGTAAATAAATCAAACTAAGACTAAAAAATTCACTATGTTAATATTCGAACTCAAAACTCAATCTCATAAGTTTAACCAATTGTCCAACCAAGTTATATGATATAGTTATTAATAAAACAACATAAATTTTATTTATACAAACTTCTCTATTTAAACCAAAAAAGAGAGAAAAATAAATTGGTAAGTAGGTTTTATCTTGTATTGATTTATAGGGGGAGTTTTAAGTTTTTTTTTGATAATCATGAGATTTTAAAAAACAAATTAATTGCATTTATTGAATACTATAATGAACTATATATTTTGATCTTTCTTAACATACTAAAATAATACTAAAACAAGGAACGCGTCAATTAAATCTATATTTATCTAATTTATTTATTGATTAGGAATTATACTACTAATATGTATTTCCATTGACACAAAGAATTTCTTAATACTAAAGGTGATATATAGGTAGAGGCCTATAGGGAAAAAAAAGAATTTATCATATTATTTGTCTTAATTTAACTGCTTCAAAATTTTGTATATTAAGTTGCAGTATTACATATAATGCAATTTTTAACTTATTTACTAGTTTAGTTTACACTTTTTATTCATAAAGTTGGAGAATATTATTTGACGCACCTTTATTAAAAATATCTTAATTATTATAAAAATAAAGTGCTATTTTTGGCCAAATAAAATTGAAAATTTTTACTTAAAATATCCAATATTAACCTATTCTTTTTTTATTGCAATAAAAATGTTAATTGGACGTACTCAATTTATAATGGAGAAGCTTGTATAAATAAAATTTATGTTGTTTTATCTACAATTATATCATGTATCTTAGTTGGACAGTTACTTAAAGTTATGAGGTTGTGGTTACATTGTCACTTAAGATAGTTAATGTCCAACGGTCACATAAACCAACAAAAATGAGCACAATATCCAAACATATATATTAAGAATAACTTGACCAAAGAAAACTGGACCTTGTGTTTGTTGATGGCCAATTTTTGGCCGAAGGCAAATTTGATGTTGAAGGCATATTTGATCCTCATTACTATGAATTGTTCCAATCTGATATATAAGATCAACAATTCTTCTTTATTTGATATGCTTATATGTATATATATATATATATATATATATATATATATATATACATAATATACTCTCTCTTGTTTGTGGGGATTGATATGTGGTAATGGGAATGTTTCAACTATATGACGAATCTTGACACATCATGTTATTATAGGAACATTGTGAATTGTAATTATAGGATTTTAAAGAGTACTATAATTTTGAAGAATGCCTTAAATACTTGGAAGACTATATGATGAAGTTGATGGTTTACTTGGTTTTTCCCAGGTAACTAACTACTTGAAACTTGAGATTTTAGTAATTTTTACTAGTTATATATATTATTCGAATGATTCTTGTTTGACTTTATGTTTTTCGCATATTAAAGCTTGTATATAACACACTTAAAACATTTTATTTTATTTTTTTTACTAATTTTACCGATAAAAGTTGTTGAATAGAAATGATGTCTAATGTGTCATAAACAAATCTTATTCTATAAGCCTAATGTGTCATAAAAGTTGTTTGTAAAATAATTATGTTTGTTTATAAGAATTATACTTAGGGATTGAACTATTTATCTCAAGTCTTTTGTTTGTTTTGGGAGTTTTATCCTCCAATAATAAAATGACCTGAAAGATTGCTACTTAATACCAACTAGATATTATAATCTCTACCGTGTGGGACTTAAAATTTATGAACAAAATTAATCTTTTAACTTTGTTTAAAAATACAGATATATTTTAACTAATCTATCTATAAAAATACCAAAGTCATTTTTTGTTTAATTTGTGAACAAAATTAACCTTTAACTTTGTTTAAAAAGTCATGCTTATTAAAGAGTTGAAAAATCTTTGTTTAATATGTATAGTTGTCAACTAGGTCTTAATTAGGTATCTGTCCTTCATCTGGACCGACTTCTCTTCTCAAACAAAGACCCTCTTCAATGAGCTTGGCTTTTGGTAGATCCAAGTCCATAGTATTATTTTGAGTGATGTTCCTGATCTGGTCGTTTGCACTCACCTGAATAAGAATTATAAACTCGGCTTAATATTAAGCCTCGATCTTTAATTTAACGGCTACTTTACCCGGAATGCAAGCAAAGGTAAAGCACATTCCTTGATTTTATTTATTTTATGTTTCCCTGGTTTGATCCCTTGATCTATGTTAAATGCATCTTTTTTTATGAATTTTGATCAATTTTGGATTTAATTTAGACCCATTAATTGATTGAATTTAAATAAAATTACAAGTGTTTTTAACAGTCTACTACAAAGAGATTTAGAGAGAACAATATATGATTCAAATAGGAATTATATATTGTATTCTAATTATATCCAAAGTAGAGTATATGAAAAGGTGCATTGTTGTTTGTAAAAATTATTTCCTTTAAATCCCACATTGGTAAAGGGAAGGTTTGGATCTGGACACTAAAGCACCACCCGCGCGCGTCCCGTGACCAGTGGGTATTGGCACACTTTAGTGAGTTGTTATTAATGTGAATATCTTGACAGGTATTATTGTTGTCCGCTTTATATAACGACAAGTAGGCGCAAGAATATACGGTCAATCAAGTAATATAGAAGTAAGAAAGGTTATCGAACCCACAAAGAACGAATACTAACAATTACTCTAATTATTAAGTCTTTATCCATTTAAATCTACTTAAACAGTCACCTCAAATAATTTGTGAAATAAATTAAATAAAAGTTAAAACTAAATTAACTAACAAGTAGTATTGATTACCATATGAATACAAATTCCCCAATTACTCTACAATAATCGTCTTATCTTATTCTCACTTAATTAATTCAATGAATTGTTAACTATAATGTCTATCAATTTATTAACATCTTTCAATGATTAATAAAAAAAACTTGTTTCAGTTATTTTGCTATTTTCATGCAATACACTTAAAAATAGATTCATTAACCACAAAGTTACACATGACATACAAGTACTTTTGTCTCGTACAGTATTATGGTATCCTTAATAAAAATCAACAAATTCATGCGTTAATATAATCAGATCTAATCTAAGATTTTCTCTTTCAATTCTATCAAAGATATCAGATTAATTGTTGGTCAAACAATTATTTAGTTAAGCACAAAATATAATAATTAACTCAATATGATCAACAAGTGAAAATAAAGATAATTAAATTATTGCTTTGCAAAAGGTTCCATTGTTTCCCTAATTGGAAATTAGTTCATCATCATAACAAAACCCAAAAAATTAAAATCTAATAACATCTCAAGTACAAATAATAAATTAAAGAGAAGAAGATAAACTCTGTCAAGGGACTCCAATCTCTATAGCTTTAATCTATGTCTTGGTTTGTTGTCCAATGAAATCTCCAAGTCTCCGTCAATGGTTCTCAATCAATTGCAGTTAAAAGTCTGTTTAAACTAAGCCAAGATATAGTATTAATACCCTAACAAACCCTAATACATTAGGTAAGTAGAAGTCCTTATATGAATAAACTTTGGAATAAAAGAAAACAAAATTTGCAGCCCGCGCTATCTCCAGTGTAACAACAGCGCCCCCCCCCCCCCCCCCCCGGTGCCACTTTGTCAGTTTGTTCAATTTTTCATCATTTTCTTCTAAGCTTGTCTCTCTTCTGGGGAAAATGACACAAAACCTAAACTAGTAAAAAAGAAATATATCAAGAACACACAATATTTCAAGTTAAAAAGTATCCAATTCGTAGGTTTTCAACCCACTCATCAACTACCCGTGTCAATCATTCATGTTCAAATTATTTTGTGTACGTCTTATTCTTCTTTCAATTTATTCATTATTAATTGTATTGAAATTAGAGGTATTTTTCTTATGTCAATCGATAACATATTAAACTTCAAAATTAGTATGACTCTTAAAAGTTTAGAATGAAATAAATTTTACGATTAATAATTTTTGTTATGTATTATATAATTATAATAATTATATCAACAAAAATTAAATAAATTCATATCAAGTTAAGTTTAATATGTTTAGAACAGATGAAGTATTAATTTAAAGACATTAAAAGTATTTTTCCTGCTTGGATGTTTTTATTGATTAAGAGACAAAAGCCATTTGGTGAAGAGACTAGTAAAGTTTAAGATATAACATTAATTTGTCGTGGAGATATCATGAGAAAAATTAGGAGGGAAATTATTATGGCCAGATACGATGAAATATAGAATCTATAGTTTGTAAAATAATTTTGTGAGATTAGTAGAACTTTGATGGTGTTTGATTAAATTAAGTGTTAAGATCTGAATAATTTAAACATCTGAATAATATAGAGTCTCCATAGGCGAACCAAGGGGGGCCACCAAAATTCTGTACAGGCTATATATTAATACATATATTAATAGTCAATATATATGTATACTAATAGTAGTTTATGTGACAACCCCAAAATAGGTCCATTCCACCCAACCCATTTTGAGTCGTCAAATACATGGTACAGAAAACAACTACAACTTTATTACAACAATTGTCGTGCAAAATACAACAACACATATGCTGTGAGTTTGGATACAAATATATACCAAATGTGACTCATGTTCCAATCGTGGACATCACCTCACAAAGGTACCTTACATAAAGGTACAGTCAAAAACTGTTTTAGAAACTAGAATCTTTGGGAAGTGCTCAAGGAAACCTTCGTACATGGGAGGCCACGCATCTAGGTTATGATAGATATCATATGGCCACAGAATTATCCTTGGTTGACCCAATAGACCCCAAAGAAAAACGAGAAGATTACTATCATATTCTTCCCAATGGTGAGTCTTCTCTTGACTTATCATTATCTCCACTGTCTCTAATTGAGAATTATACTTCAAACAAACACCAAGATTATATAGGTAGTGCCCATAGATATACTCAGCAAGTGGATGAGCACAACCCTGTCTTATGATGACACGAGGTTGTATGTCATTAGACATCTTGTATGATAGTGACAAAACACCCTTCCAACGTTGGGTTCGCCTCACCCTATTTTCTTCACCAAATATAACTACTAAATGATGACCACCGTTCTATTCCCTTGTTACCCCCGCTCGACCCAGCTACACTCTTATTACCTGAAAGGAATTGTGAAGCAAAAGGGTGAGCACAACTAGCTCAGTAAAGAATATCATGACTAAAGATAATTCAATTATCAATAGCCTTCATCAACAATAAATCAGAGATTTAGAACATATGGTAAATGATAAAAATTTCAACCATAGTTGCAGCGGAACGAGCAATCCATTAGAAGAGTCAAATAGACTATAAAGTCTATTATCTTCTCCATGTTAAAAATCCACCAACAATGTTTTATCCATGTAACATCACTCAACAGTTCCTTTCCACAATCATATGAATAACTCATAATCATAATTGTGACTATAAATTTTTCTTCGCACCCAGGACGAAGAATATTTTCATCACCTGTCTTTACCTGAAACATCAAAGATCATGGTTATACCAAATCACAATTCCTGTTTATAATCATACTAACAAATCCATCTTTGCACTACGGGCCAAAGATATTCATCAACAAACCATCTTTGCACTACGGGCCAAAGATATTCAACAACAGTTCATCTTTGCACTACAGGCCAAAGATATTCAACAACAGTTCATCTTTGCACTACAGGCCAAAGATATTCATCAACAAACCATCTTTGCACTACGGGCCAAAGATATTCAACAACAGTTCATCTTTGCACTACAGGCCAAAGATATTCAACAACAGTTCATCTTTACACTACAGGCCAAAGATATTCATCAACAATTCATATTTGCACTACAGGCCAAATATATTCATATCTCAAAGAAATATATAATCATTTCAGAATTTATATAAACAATAATTATAACCATGTTGATCAATTCACCTTTGCACTTAAGCTTAAGATATTCAATTATAAATTCAATGGTCATGATCATACCAGTCACAATTCAACTTTGCACTACAGGCCAAAGAGAACCCTAGTCATGATCATACCAATAATCTACCCATCTTTACACTCCAGTGAAAGAGAATTTCAACATCAGGGTTATAAAAATGTTATATATGATGATAAAAATAATATGATCAACATATAGTTTTAATCTCAAGAGTAATATTCGTAACTCATGAATAGTAACCCCGACACAAAAGATAGAAATTCTACAATAAAATTCATACCAATATTTCGGTATAATGATATTGAAAGAATAACATTACTTAAATTTATAAACAATTTATTTTAATTGTTTACACTTTACTAATTAATGCATTTAATCATCATAAAATGCCAACTCTTACAATTTCATCATCAATAACCAAAACCCTCATCAAAAATCTGCATATACCTCATATAGGATTCTCAAGCCATAAAATCCTATTTTTCAATTTTCTTTCTTCACAAAACATATTTAATTCATTTACTCATAACTAGACTATTTTCATGAAAAATACCAAATCAGTTCCAAAAATATTTCTTTTCTGGGATTTAGCATAATATAGTCCCATAGTGAACATATATTTTTCTCAGAATTTTTAAAAGTCATTTACTATTTTTTATATGGCCAAAATAGCCGAATATTTAGACATTTATCAAAAATTGTACTTTTGTCTAAAAATTCTGAAATTTACAGAGTATACTTCTATCATATACATGTACTCCCAATAAAAATTTCATCAATTTTGGAGTTAACCACAAGGAATTATAAGCTGTTACTTTTAAAATAGTCTTTTCTCATAAAATTCATAACTTTCAATCTATACATCCAAAAATCACCATTTTTGGATACAATCAAGAAAACTCATCAAAATATCATTTCAAATTTTTTCAGAATTTTTGAAGCTCAGAAAAATTACGAAACTGAAAATCATAACAACCCTTAAAATCCCTTAATATCCCTTACTATCCCTTACCTCAAAAAAGCAGTACTTCTGACTGGATATCGGATATGATGCTGAAGGAAACTTGCACTGATGAATAGCAACTCACCAAGTATCTAAAAACTCACAAAATATGCTTCATAATATAGAGAGAGAAAGAGAGAAAGCTTATGTTTTTGGTGTGATTTTCAATTCTAACTTAGCCCTCTATTTATAGGAAAATTTTGGTAGGTTTGACCTGCAACCTGATGGCTTTACCTGCTACTATTCCCACCCACCACATTTGAAATATAATTCAGCACATTTCTTCACCAACCACAAGTGGGGCCCACCAATTCTAGAATTTTCTACCAAAATAATAAACTCCGAAAATTCAACAATTTCTGAACCAGTCATCTCGTAAAATTCATAATAAATCATACGTTCATTTTTAACGGTTCAAAATTTGTGGACATATACTCAACTTATATATGTATAACATATCCAAAAATTACCACGATCCAACGGTCGGATTAAAAATTATAACCCCCGCAAAATATCTCAAAAACCCTGATTTTTAATACCTCCATTCCGACAAAAATACTGATAAAAACCTCAACATTAACTCCTTCATTTTTAACCACAAAAATATATCCCTCATTTATATCCACATAAAATAAATATTTCCTTATCATATGAATCAATAATTAATTATTCACAAATAATATTACAGAATCACATTTATGACAACCAGGCCGTTCCCAGGAAAGAGGGGGCTTTCCAATAAGGATTTCTCCTTACTGGCGCGCAATTAGATGACCAAACCTCTCCTTAGACAGAACTTTCTAGACATTGCCAATAATGTTATCTAATAATATTATTCAAATAATATGAATTATTGATCTGATAAATGAAAATACTGTGCAGCAACAATTATTGAAACAACAATAATATAAAATATCAACGCAGCAATTATTGAATCAATAAAATAAAATATTGAACAGTAATTACTGTAACAATTATTGAGTAGTGCCTTCTTACGTAAGAATCAATAATTGGTGCAATACCGTGTGCTACTGTATTTTAACCACCGGGTATTCCAACAGTGTTAACGGTAACAACTACGCCGTTATTTGTAAAAACTCAAATTTGTCATTTTCTTCACCCGACAGTTATTCGTTATGGGGCCCACAAATAGCTGCGCCGTCGTACGAATATTCCCCGACAGAAAGAATATTCCACGACCAAACGAATATTCCCCGACAACAATGATTATTTTATAACCACTTGTGTATTTTGAAAAAAATCATATATCACCCTTAACTTTAACATTTATCAATTTAACCATTTACTGAATAGTAATTATAAGAAAAATTGAATACTTTTATTTCATAAAATTCGGGGTCTTACAATCTCCCCTCCTTATGAAATTTCGTCCCCGAAATTTACGTACCTGGTATTTCAAAGAGTTGAGAATACCTTCCTTTCATTTCAAATTCCATCTTCTCTGTCATCATAATTTCTCCATTGCTCATCTCCTGTATTTCAAATAACATTCTAGAATACAGCTTCAAAACAAGTGTTAATTTAACAAATTAACATATCACATAATATCCCAATATTATGACTGACCAACAAATAAGCTTAGGTAGGACACACTAGCGAAGGATTTACTCATCTCTCCCCTCCTAGTTCTATTCCCTGATCTCCGCCAGAGATCATATCCCTAAGCTCTGATACCACCTGTGACAACCCCAAAATAGGTCCATTCCACCCAACCCATTCTGAGTCGTCAAATACATGGTACAGAAAACAACTACAACTTTATTACAACAATTGTCGTGCAAAATACAACAACACATATGCTGTGAGTTTGGATACAAATATATACCAAATGTGACTCATGTTCCAATCGTGGACATCACCTCACAAAGGTACCTTACATAAAGGTATAGTCAAAAACTGTTTTAGAAATTAGAATCTTTGGGAAGTGCTCAAGGAAACCTTCGTACATGGGAGGCCACGCGTCTAGGTTATGATAGATATCATATGGCCACAGAATTATCCTTGGTTGACCCAATAGACCCCAAAGAAAAACGAGAAGATTACTATCATATTCTTCCCAATGGTGAGTCTTCTCTTGACTTATCATTATCTCCACTGTCTCTAATTGAGAATTATACTTCAAACAAACACCAAGATTATATAGGTAGTGCCCATAGATATACTCAGCAAGTGGATGAGCACAACCCTGTCTTATGATGACACGAGGTTGTATGTCATTAGACATCTTGTATGATAGTGACAAAACACCCTTCCAACGTTGGGTTCGCCTCACCCTATTTTCTTCACCAAATATAACTACTAAATGATGACCACCGTTCTATTCCCTTGTTACCCCCGCTCGACCCAGCTACACTCTTATTACCTGAAAGGAATTGTGAAGCAAAAGGGTGAGCACAACTAGCTCAGTAAAGAATATCATGACTAAAGATAATTCAATTATCAATAGCCTTCATCAACAATAAATCAGAGATTTAGAACATATGGTAAATGATAAAAATTTCAACCATAGTTGCAGCGGAACGAGCAATCCATTAGAAGAGTCAAATAGACTATAAAGTCTATTATCTTCTCCATGTTAAAAATCCACCAACAATGTTTTATCCATGTAACATCACTCAACAGTTCCTTTCCACAATCATATGAATAACTCATAATCATAATTGTGACTATAAATTTTTCTTCGCACCCAGGACGAAGAATATTTTCATCACCTGTCTTTACCTGAAACATCAAAGATCATGGTTATACCAAATCACAATTCCTGTTTATAATCATACTAACAAATCCATCTTTGCACTACGGGCCAAAGATATTCATCAACAAACCATCTTTGCACTACGGGCCAAAGATATTCAACAACAGTTCATCTTTGCACTACAGGCCAAAGATATTCAACAACAGTTCATCTTTGCACTACAGGCCAAAGATATTCATCAACAAACCATCTTTGCACTACGGGCCAAAGATATTCAACAACAGTTCATCTTTGCACTACAGGCCAAAGATATTCAACAACAGTTCATCTTTACACTACAGGCCAAAGATATTCATCAACAATTCATATTTGCACTACAGGCCAAATATATTCATATCTCAAAGAAATATATAATCATTTCAGAATTTATATAAACAATAATTATAACCATGTTGATCAATTCACCTTTGCACTTAAGCTTAAGATATTCAATTATAAATTCAATGGTCATGATCATACCAGTCACAATTCAACTTTGCACTACAGGCCAAAGAGAACCCTAGTCATGATCATACCAATAATCTACCCATCTTTACACTCCAGTGAAAGAGAATTTCAACATCAGGGTTATAAAAATGTTATATATGATGATAAAAATAATATGATCAACATATAGTTTTAATCTCAAGAGTAATATTCGTAACTCATGAATAGTAACCCCGACACAAAAGATAGAAATTCTACAATAAAATTCATACCAATATTTCGGTATAATGATATTGAAAGAATAACATTACTTAAATTTATAAACAATTTATTTTAATTGTTTACACTTTACTAATTAATGCATTTAATCATCATAAAATGCCAACTCTTACAATTTCATCATCAATAACCAAAACCCTCATCAAAAATCTGCATATACCTCATATAGGATTCTCAAGCCATAAAATCCTATTTTTCAATTTTCTTTCTTCACAAAACATATTTAATTCATTTACTCATAACTAGACTATTTTCATGAAAAATACCAAATCAGTTCCAAAAATATTTCTTTTCTGGGATTTAGCATAATATAGTCCCATAGTGAACATATATTTTTCTCAGAATTTTTAAAAGTCATTTACTATTTTTCATATGGCCAAAATAGCCGAATATTTAGACATTTATCAAAAATTGTACTTTTGTCTAAAAATTCTGAAATTTACAGAGTATACTTCTATCATATACATGTACTCCCAATAAAAATTTCATCAATTTTGGAGTTAACCACAAGGAATTATAAGCTGTTACTTTTAAAATAGTCTTTTCTCATAAAATTCATAACTTTCAATCTATACATCCAAAAATCACCATTTTTGGATACAATCAAGAAAACTCATCAAAATATCATTTCAAATTTTTTCAGAATTTTTGAAGCTCAGAAAAATTACGAAACTGAAAATCATAACAACCCTTAAAATCCCTTAATATCCCTTACTATCCCTTACCTCAAAAGAGCAGTACTTCTGACTGGATATCGGATATGATGCTGAAGGAAACTTGCACTAATGAATAGCAACTCACCAAGTATCTAAAAACTCATAAAATATGCTTCATAATATAGAGAGAGAAAGAGAGAAAGCTTATGTTTTTGGTGTGATTTTCAATTCTAACTTAGCCCTCTATTTATAGGAAAATTTTGGTAGGTTTGACCTGTAACCTGATGGCTTTACCTGCTACTATTCCCACCCACCACATTTGAAATATAATTCAGCACATTTCTTCACCAACCACAAGTGGGGCCCACCAATTCTAGAATTTTCCACCAAAATGATAAACTCCGAAAATTCAACAATTTCTGAACCAGTCATCTCGTAAAATTCATAATAAATCATACGTTCATTTTTAACGGTTCAAAATTTGTGGACATATACTCAACTTATATATGTATAACATATCCAAAAATTACCACGATCCAACGGTCGGATTAAAAATTATAACCCCCGCAAAATATCTCAAAAACCCTGATTTTTAATACCTCCATTCCGACAAAAATACTGATAAAAACCTCAACATTAACTCCTTCATTTTTAACCACAAAAATATATCCCTCATTTATATCCACATAAAATAAATATTTCCTTATCATATGAATCAATAATTAATTATTCACAAATAATATTACAGAATCACATTTATGACAACCAGGCCGTTCCCAGGAAAGAGGGGGCTTTCCAATAAGGATTTCTCCTTACTGGCGCGCAATTAGATGACCAAACCTCTCCTTAGACAGAACTTTCTAGACATTGCCAATAATGTTATCTAATAATATTATTCAAATAATATGAATTATTGATCTGATAAATGAAAATACTGTGCAGCAACAATTATTGAAACAACAATAATATAAAATATCAACGCAGCAATTATTGAATCAATAAAATAAAATATTGAATAATAACTACTGTAACAATTATTGAGTAGTGCCTTCTTACGTAAGAATCAATAATTGGTGCAATACCGTGTGCTACTGTATTTTAACCACCGGGTATTCCAACAGTATTAACGGTAACAACTACGCCGTTATTTGTAAAAACTCAAATTTGTCATTTTCTTCACCCGACAGTTATTCGTTATGGGGCCCACAAATAGTTGTGCCGTCGTACGAATATTCCCCGACAGAAAGAATATTCCACGACCAAACGAATATTTCCCGACAACAATGATTATTTTATAACCACTTGTGTATTTTGAAAAAAATCATATATCACCCTTAACTTTAACATTTATCAATTTAACCATTTACTGAATAGTAATTATAAGAAAAATTGAATACTTTTATTTCATAAAATTCGGGGTCTTACAGTTTATAATAGCAGTCTAAAATTTTCTACACGCGCTCCATAAATTAAAAAATAGAATAAATTTTATTTTATAATGAAATTCAAATGAAAGAACTTAAAACATAATCAAATCTAGGTCGCTACTTGAGGTTAAAGAATGATAATAAAAATCAAGTTCTTTATTTACCAAATTATTTTTTCAAACATTTTATATTTTTAAACATCATTAATTTACTTCAAAGACTCTCCCCTTTGTTGATTTATTTCTGGATTAATTTTCTTTGTTTTATATAGAAAATTGATGTTTTCATATAAAAAAATAATATTTCTACATGAATTCCTCTCACGTATTTCTACATGAAATAAAAAAAATAACATTTGTACATAAATTTTGATATTAACTAAAATTTTGAGACGTTTTCAAACTATGCAATCGTAGGATAAAGTTGCATTCTCTCAGTTGTACAGCCGAAAGAAGCACTCCAAGCATCAATAAATAATTTTTTTTACCGATGTATTTTGACCCTCCTTTAAAAGCGTTCTGGTTCCGCCACTGAGAGTCTTTATCTAGAATTGTGTTTGAATAAAAAAATATTATTTGATAATTAATTTTTTCAAAATATCTTAATAACATAATTTTATCATCTATTATATATACTAAATCACAGTACATGGCACAATATATTGACACATGTCCTTCTATAAATTTAACACATGTCCATCCTAATTAATGTTTCTTATTGCCTTTGACAAAAATACCCTTGACAATTACTTAGGATATTATATATTGATCACCTTATTTTATGGATATTATCAACAGTCACATTATTTTAGGATCCATTAATTAGGTAACTCTCTCAGGCAGCAACCAGATTGGATCAATTTAAACACGATAGGGTCAACTTGCTTTTATGAAAAATTAGTTTTACTTATTTGAAAAGTAAATTTCCTTTAATATTAGACTTTTATTTATTTTACCTACTTTTCATGTGCCTAATAAATTAATTCTATGATTAATTAATTACTTTCATAGTTCCATGTAATTAAAAATTATTTCCATATTCATTTTAAAACTTCAATCTATTAGCTTCCAAAAATTCTTTCAATTATTTGAACCACGCTAATTGATTCTAAAGATATGAAAATTTATTTGCTTAACCAATTTATGGAAAACTCAATCAATTAATAAATTATGGAATGCTTAAATAATATAAAACTCATCCCAAGATTTATGAAAACAATATTGGTTAGATATATGAAAGATAATAAATCTTTTAAAAACTTATTTTCTAACCAACTCCATCAATTATTGGAAGTACTAAAATTCAACATTTTAAAACATTTTCATATTTATTATTTTATTCTTTGTGCCAATTACGCGACCAACATTTTTTCATCCAATTGAATCATGCTACTTAAAAAATAAATCCTTGAAGGATTCAATCAACAAAGTAATCGATAACTTTTTATAATTTTTATGGAATATAATATTCAATCAACTTATTACAAATTTATTTATTCCAATAAAGAAGTCATGGTTCTTAAGGAAATGATTCAAACAGAATTCACTAAATAATAGGAACTTTTAATATGGAACGAAATGAATAAAAAATTAATCTCTTTTAACAACTCGGATAGACAACTCATTACCATTTCATTGACCACTTCTTAAATCATGAAATATGATATATTAATTAATTAGACCAATTGGAAATTGAATCGGGCAGTTTGAAAGTAAGCTTATGCTCAATTAAGATTTCGATATTTTCATATTTATTTTAATATACCAATTAAATAATTCCATATTATGAACCATTAAGGTTCAGATTTTTCATTATATTTTCATATTAATTTTGAAAGATTAATATTTTGAATTTATAATCCACTAAATCACTACAAATCTAAATTGTTCTGGTAATATCAACTGTTCTGATATTATCCTTTTTAATTTAATTATTATATCCTAAAATCACTATTTTTTTAATCCCAAATTAATATTTTTATTTTATAATCTCCTAAATCACTGCAAATCTAAACTGTTTTGATAATGTCAACTTTTCTGATATTATCCTTTCTAATTTAAGTATTATCTCTTAAAATCACTAATTTTTTAATCCCAAATTAATATTTTGAATTTATAATTTACTAAGTCACTATAAATCTAAACTGTTTTGGTAATGTCAACTGTTACATAATTACACTGGTTTTTGAATTTTATAATATTATACTTTTTATAATATTATACCATGCATATATATAAGTTCCAACATTATTAACAGTGACAACCCAATAAATCTATTTTTTAGAATTTTACAGTATTATATACCATTTATAATCTTATACCATACATTATCATACATATATATAATCCTGCACTAATATGTTTATTTTATAAACCCTAAAATCCACTATTTTTCTAAACTGTTACTAATTTAATTATGTTAAAACATAATTATTATATCCTAAAATAATTATTTTTTTAATATTATAACATTCATAATTATACCATACATTATATCTACGTATATGGTATATTATTATAATACATGTATATAATAAAATCACTACTTATCTAAACTGTGCAGATATTATCATTACTAATTTAATTATATTACAATATAATATTATACCATTTATAATTATATTACAAAATAATATTATACAATTTAAAATATTTAAAATAAAATTAAAATAACAAATAATACTAATCATAAGTTACTATGTTGATTTTATAATCCACTAAATCGTTACTTTTTCAATTTAAACAATTTTTATATTATCATAACGTAATTATTATCTTCTAAAATCATTACTTTATAATCCTTCATTATTATTTTGATTTTATAATCCCTTAAATCACTATACATCTAAACTGTTCTAATAATGTTAACTGTTGTAATATTATCATTACTAAATTAATTATTATCTACTAAAAGCACTACTTTTTTTAATCCCAAATTAATATTTTAAATGTATAATCCTCTAAATCACTACAAATCTAAACTATTTTGGTAATGTAAACTGTTTTGATATTATATTTTCTAATTTAATTATTATCTCCTAAAATCACTACTTTATGATATTATCATTACTGAGCTATTATCATTACTCTCCGTTATTTATCCTAATTTTCTTATCAAATATCCGATCAATCCCCTTGCAGCAATTGTTGATATCACATATCCTAATTTATTGAAAAATTTTGAGAATGACTTTTATTTCCAAGACCAAGCCATCCTTGCTCCTACACTTGATGCTATAAATAAGGTGAACGAATATGTGATGTATTTATGGTCAGGTGATGAAGTACCATATCTAAGATGTCCTATGTAAGGTTGATGAAAACTCAAACAGCTATGAAGGCATTTACACCCTATAATTTTTGAATAGCATTACATCTTCTGGAATGTCAAACGACAAGATAACGTTGAAGATTGGGGTTCCTGTAATGTTGCTCCGAAATATAGATCAGTGATCTGGTTTGTGCAATGTCATGAGATTAATAGTAACTCAATTGGGAAAACATCTGATATAAGCAAAAGTAATTTCAGTCAGTAATTTTGGACATAAAATTTTCATACCTCGCTTGGTCTTAACACCGTCAAACATTAGATTTCCTTTAAAATTCTAACAAAGACAATTTCCTTTGGTTGTTTGCTTTTTCATGACAATTAATAAGAGCCAGTGACAATCTCTCTCACATGTTGGACTGTATCTGTCACGTCCAATTTTTAGTCATAACCAATTGTATGTAGCAGTATCAAGAGTTACAAGCAAGAGTGGAGTAAAAATACTAATTTGTGACAAAGATGGACAAACATACAATACTACAAAGAATGTAGTTTTTCAGAAAGTTTTTCACAATTTAATATAAAAAGGTTTGACTGTTTCTGGCTATTATCTTTTTGCTGCTCATTATTAGTGTAAACCCTGATTATTTTATTATTATATCTCATGAAATTTTTACTATAATCTATTTGAATCTTTTTAGGTAAATCTATGATATACATTTACAAAGCTATCTCGATCGAGCCAAATTCCAGTTACAAAGACAAAAATAAACCGGCAAACTCTCAACACTACCCCTTACAAAATTGTTTAGTTTTTATTATACATTCAACTCGAAATTTTGTTAATACATGTACTGAGTAGAGTTTATGTATATTCATTTTTTTGTCTGTGTATATATATTCATGTATAACCATTGAAAAACTTTTAAATAAGAGTATAATAGGTTTGTCTTTTACTTTTTGGATGACAGTATTTGAAATTCTATGTAAGTCCATTTCGTATGTGTTTTACACTAATTCTTTTCGTTTTTATTTAATATAGGAGCTAAATTCCTTTATGTTCTGTTAGTCTTCAATCCGACAAACACATGAATTTTTAGCTAAGTGTGAGACTTTTTTTTATCTCGGACAATACTATTTCCTATAAAAGATTTGCGGAAAGATAATTATTTATTTGGTTGATAGTTTAGGCAATGTTGAAATCAACTATTAAGTATGTCTAAATTCTTATATCTCACTATTGTCCAGCTTCCTGTCGTAAATATTTATAAGATTGCAACGATTGTTAAAAAGATCAAAACTGGAAGAAGCTTAAATGTGATAATCCTGGTACCTATAGTTCAATGATAATGTGACAATAAATTTGGTGTATGCAGTTCTTGGCAGAGTTAAATTTTTGTTGTCATGCTTCTTGCATTATTTCAGGTGCATCATGGATTTTATCCTGCTTAGCACAACAAAATTTTGCGCCCTACAATTCTAAATTCTGTTGAAAGTGCAAAGGAGTTATATGAAAACCTTCAGATTATGGGACAGTGCATTCAATGGGAGGGGCTATGGCTTCATTTTGGGGACTATATCCCACGGTGTTTATATTTATGACTTCTTCATTTATTGCATTCTATTATATAGATTGTGGCTTTGCATGATTTGTTAAGTACTAGCATCCGGTAAATCGTTTTCATCATCATTAATATATATTTTTTTGGCATTATGGTAATACTGTGAGTGTCTATACAATTGTCAAAAATTGACAAAAAAACTATTGAGGCAATGTATTCGTTCTTTAACTATAACTTTGTGTTATGTATGACACGATGCTATACTGCTATGTTTTTGGACATGGTGTTTGTTTGACATGAAGATCCAACATAATTATTAATTCTCGTGCTTTTCAGTTTTCGCATGTAACATGTGCTTTCCCTTCATGTCTGAGGACCGAAACTGAGACATTGTTTCGTTGTTTTCCCTTTCGTTTGGATGTTAGAATTCTGGTGCAAGTAAGCGTATACGAGACATGGATCTTCAAAATGCATCAAGTACATGTGTCAGATATTTGAGGCTTGGTAAGGTTTGTGTAATGTGTAATAGACTTAAAATATACCAATAACAATCATATCAATATAACAATTCGATGACATTGTGCATGACACTTTCTAAGTATATTTGTTAGTGCTTTAGAATGAAAGAGTTACCCATTTTTAACCACATTGGTTACATTATAAACATTTTTATCAAGACATTAATATATATATATATATATATATATATATACACACACACACACACACACACATAACTGTTACGTAATGTTCTAGGGTTTAGTGATCAGATTAATTATATACTTGGATATGTATTTGCTCACAAAATTTTTATGCAACACTATATAACATATGCTATTAAAATTTGATAATCGCACAACAATCTACCATCTTCTTATTATATTTTAATTTATTAATTGCATGTATAAATTTATTATTAACAAAATGAATAATTCCGCCGCAAAGCGCGGGTTTGTATCTAGTTTTAAACCTATATCACACCTCATCACCACAAATTCAAAGTACACCATTATCATGCTTACGCTGCCACGTGGCGCAGTACTTTCATTCATCATCCCCATTCCCTAGAAATACTACAGTCTATGACTGGGGCTGCTAATTAAACTGTAAAATTCCTTCAATAGTATCAGCAAAGTCCCATAACAAGATACCAAATCAAAAGGGCTACAAAAAGGTTTGAATAATTGATTCTCAAACTCCCTTCTTCCACCATTTTTCTTCATGTTTTTTCTGTGCTTATTAGCTGAATGTCTTTTTCTTATCGGTTAGTTGCTGATTTACGAATTTAACAACAAAAAAAATTAGTTCTTTTATATAGTGAGAAATTCTTTATACGAGTGTGTTGGCAAAATAAGTTGATCAGTAAAAAAAGTTTTAACATTTGCCTATACACAAAGACAGAGCAGACCCACATTCGGAAAACATACCCACTTGGTTTCTGGTATTTAGGTTGCAAAGTTGTTTTGCAGCAATACCCAGATGGAGAAAGAGCCACTTCTTCCGTATATTATGTAAGACCTCAACTTTTATAAATAAAAATGAATTTTCTATAAATATCATTTTTGAATATTATAGAGTTAATTTGATATAATGTTATAGTTGTGGGTAATATTTATAAATTTTGCAGAGTACGCAAGTTGTTATATAATATTTGATTGGTCGGGGAATATTCGTTTTAACAGGGAATATTCGTACAACGGCACAATCATTGGTGGACCCCACAACAAAATTATTGTCGGATTGAGAAAACGACAAAAATATTTTATTAAAAATAACGGCGGAAGTTTTACCATTGATACTGTTGAACTACTCGGTAGTAAAAGTACAGTAATACGTGTGGTTGCATAGTAGCACACGGTATTGATTATTAATGCTTATGTGAGAAGTCACTCAGTTTGATTCAATTATTGTTAGTTAATAATATGAATTATTTAGCGATAATGACGTTTTGTTTTATTCGTATTATTAACGTAATAAAACAGAAACATCTTTTTATATAAAACAGAATACTTTATTAAAGTTATTCTATAAATAGAATATATTATATTTTATTTAAAAGTTTTTTCTTTAAATATGGACCGTCAGATTAAAGTAATCAATCTGGACCGTTCATGGATTAGTTACTATGCATTTTATTTTTCTATAAATAACAGCTCATTCCTTCATTATTTCTTACGAATTCACTGAACTCTAGAGAGAGAAACTATAGAGAGAAACTATAGAGAGAGAGAAGAAAAGTATTCTGCTACTTAACTACTTCCTTATTTCAGCTCTTCTTTAAAACGGTAAGGGGTGTTATTCTTTCTTATTCATGAAGAGAACTGTTGTTATTCCATTTCTTATTATTCTGTTGGAATAACATGTTTGTGTGTTTTACACTGGACCTGGTTCCGTCTTTATTATTATTCTGTTGGAACATCCTGTCTGTGTGTTTTACACCGGACCTGGTTCCGTCTTTATTATTATTCCGTTTGAACATCCTGTCTGTGTGTTTTACATCGGACCTGGTTCTGTCTTTATTATTATTCTGTTGGAACATCCTGTCTGTGTGTTTTACACCGGACCTGGTTCCGTCTTTATTATTATTCTGTTGGAATATACTGTCTGTGCGTTTTACGCCGGACCTGGTTCTATTATTTATTATTCTGTTGGAATAACCTGTCTGTGCGGTCTATCGCATGCATGGTGATTTCTTTTGTTATTCCATTCTTTATTATACTCAGTTGGTTAAGTTTTGACTTCTATACTCCATGAAATTTGTGGAATATCCTTGATAATTGCGGTTCATCCAGTATCTTTTCATGAAAATATTCTTCTAAGCATTCTTGAATTTTACTCCACAAAGCAGTATCATGTTGACAATTTGGACGTTGTTAATTCCTGGATAAATTAATTCTTGAACTTATTTTATTGAATTCTTATATCATTGTCATCATCCTCATGTTTATAAAATGTTGAAAGTCATCTGTGGCCTGTAGTGCATAGATGGACTTGGTATGATTATGACCAGAGATTATTCGGTATAATCATAACCGTAATGTTACAAATGATGTGGTAAAAGTCCCCATTGGCCCGTAGTGCATTGGTGGACAGTTGTTGGCATGATCATGACCATTAATGAATACACGAATATCCTTGGCCGTAGTGCAGGGGTGATTCAATAATGTGGACTATTTTATTAAGCTGAGTCTCAGCGATAACAGTGTTGAAAAATGTGACAATCCCAAAATAGGTTCATTCCATCCAACCTATTCTGAGTCGTCAAATACATGGTACAAAAAATAACTACAACTTTATTACAACAATTATCGTGCAAAATACAACAACACATATGTTGTGAGTTTGGATACAAATATATACCAAATGTGACTCATGTTCCAACTGTGGACATCACCTCACAATGACACCTTACATAAAGGTATAGTCAAAAACTATTTTAGAAATTAGAATCTTTGGAAAGTGATCAAGGAAACCTTCGTACATGGGAGGCCATGCATCTAGGTTATGATAGATATCATATGGCCACAGAATTATCCTTGGATGACCCAATAGACCCCAAAGAAAAACGAGAAGATTACTATCATATTCTTCCCAATGGTGAGTCTTCTCTTGACATATCATTATCTCTACTGTTTCTAATTGAGAATTATACTTCAAACAAACACCAAGATTATATAGGTAGTGCTCGTATATATACTCAGCAAGTAGATGAGCACATCCCTGTCTTATGATGACACGAGGTTGTATGTCGTTAGACATCTTGTATGATAGTGGCAAAATACTCTTCCAACGTTGGGTACACCTTACCCTATTGGATTCACCAAATAAAACTACTAAATGAACTTTTCTATACTGCTTCGGGAGAACATCCACAGCTAGAGACCACCGTTCTATTTTCCCGTTATCCTCGCTCGACCCAGCTACACTCTTATTACTTGAAAGAAATTGTGAAGCAAAAGGGTGAGCACAACTAGCTCAGTAAAGAATATCATGACTAAAGATAATTAAATTATCAATAGCCTTCATCAATAATAAATCAGAGATTTAGAACATATGGTAAATGATAAAAATTTCAACCATAGTTGCAGCGGAACGAGAAATCCATTAGAAGAGTCAAATAGACTATAAAGTCTATTATCTTCTCCATGTTAAAAATTCACCAACAATATTTTATCCCTGTAACATCAATCAACAATTCTAGTCCACAATCATATGAATAACTCATAATCATAACTGTAGTTCTAAATTTCTCTTCTCATCCAGAACGAAGATAATTTTCATCACCTATCTTTACCTGAAACATCAAAGATCATGGTTACACCAAATCACATTTCCTGTTCATAATCATACTAATAACTTCATCATTGTACTACGGCCAAAGATATTCATTTGTATCACCAGTTGGTCATGTTCATCTCAACATCTGTTCATCTTTGCACTACTGGCCAAAGATATTCAACAACATGTCATCTTTGCACTACGGGCCAAAGATATTCATCAACAATTCATCTTTGCACTACATGCCAAATATATTCATCAATAATTCATCTTTGCACTACAAGCCAAAGATATTCCTCAACAGTTCATATTTGCACTACGGCCAAATATATTCATCAACAGTTCATATTTGCACTACAGGCCAAATATATTAATATCTCAAAGAAATATATAATCATTTCAGAATTTATAAAAACAATAATTATAACCATGTTGATCAATTCACCTTTGCACTTAAGCTAAAGATATTCACTTATAAATTCAATGGTCATGATCATACCAATCAACAATTCAACTTTGCACTACTGGCCAAAGAGAACCCATAGTCATGATCATACCAAAAATCTACCCATCTTTACACTCAAGTCAAAGAGAAATATCATCATTATGGTTATAAAAATGTTATATATAATAATAAAAATAATATGATCAACATTTATTTTTAATCTCAAGAGTAATATTCGTAAATCAACTATAATTTGGTTAGAAAAAGAAACTATTTTTTTTGTGAATAGTAACTCGTAAATAGTAACTCATGAATAGTAACTCGTGAATAGTAACTCGACACAAAAAGGTATAAATTCCACAATAAAATACATACCAATATTTCGGTATAATGATATTGAAAGAATAATATTTCTTAAGCTTATAAACAATTTATTTTAATTATTTACACATTACTAAATAATACATTTAATCATCCTAAAATGCCAAACTCATAAGATTTCATCACCAATAACAAAAAACCCTCATCAAAAATCTGCATATACCTCATATAGGATTCTCAAGCCATAAAATCCTATTTTCTAATTTTCTTACTTCACAAAACATATTTAATTCATTTACTCATAACTAGACTATTTTCATGAAAAATATCAAATCAGTTCCAAAAATATTTATTTCCTGGGATTTAGCATAATATAGTCCCATAGTGAACATATATTTTTCTCAGAATTTTTAAAAGTCATTTACTATTTTTCATATGGCCAAAACAGTCGAATATTTAGACATTTATCAAAAATTATACTTTTATCTAAAAATTTTGAAATTCACAGAGTATACTCCTATCATATACATGTACTCCCAATAAAAATTTTATCAATTTTGGAGTTAACCACAAGGAGTTATAAGAGGTTACTTTTAAAATAGTATTTTCTCATAAAATTCATAACTCTTAATCTATACATCCAAAAATTACCATTTTGGACACAATCAAGAAACTCATCAAAATATCATTTCAAATTTTTCCAGAATTTTTGAAGGTCAGAAAAATTACGAAACTGAAAAATATAACAACCCTTAAAATCCCTTACTATCCCTTACCTCAAAAGAGCAGCACTTCTGACTGGATATCGGATATGACGCTGAAGAAAAATTACACTGATGAATAGCAACTCACCAAGTATCTAAATACTCACAAAATACACTCGATAATCTAGAGAGAAAAAGAGAAAACACTTATGAATTCTGGTGTGATTTTCAATTCTAACTTAGCCCTCTATTTATAGGAAAATGTTAGCACGCCGAAGCAGACTTAACCTGCAACCTGATGGCTTTACCTGCTACTATTCCCACCCACCACATTTGAATAAAAATCTCAGCACATTTCTTCACCAACCAAGAGTGCGGCCCACCAATTCTAGAATTTTCTACCAAAATGATTAACTCCGAAAATTCAACAATTTCTGAACCAGTCATCTCGTAAAATTCATAACAAATCATACTTTCATTTTTAACGGTTCAAAATTTTTGGACATATACTCAACTTATATATGTATAACATATCCAAATATTACCATGATCCAACGATCGGATTAAAAATTATAACCCTCGCAAAAAATCTCAAAAACCCTAATTTGATTTTCAATACCTCTGTTCTGATAAAAATACAGATAAAACACATCAACATTAACTCCTTCATTTTTAACCACAAAAATATATCCCTCATTTATATCCACATAAAATAAATATTTCCTTATCATATGAATCAATAATTAATTATTCACAAATAATATTACAGAATCACATTTATGACAACCAGGCCGTTCTCAAGAAAGAGGTGGCTTTCCAATAAGAGTTTCTCCTTACTGACGCGCAATTAGGTGACCAAACATCTCCTTAGACAGAACTTTCTAGACATTGCCAATAATGTTATCTAATAATATTATTCAAATAATATGAATTATTGATCTGATAATAGAAAATACTGTGCATTGACAATTATTGAACAATAATAATATAAAATTTCAACATAGCAATTATTGAATCAATAAAATAAAATATTGAACAGTAATTACTGTAACAATTATTGAGTAGTGCCTTCTTACGTAAGAATCAATAATTTCAAAAATACTGTGCAATCCGTGTGCTACTGTGCAACCACGCGTATTACTGTATTTTAACCACCGGGTATTCCAACAGTGTTAACGGTAACAACTACGCCGTTATTTGTAAAAACTCAAATTTGTCGTTTTCTTCATCCGACAGTTATTCTGTTATGGGGCCCACAAATGGCTGCGCCGTCGTACGAATATTCCCCGACAGAAAGAATATTCTACGACCAAACGAATATTCCCCGACAACAATGAATATTTTATAACCACTTGTGTATTTTGAAAAAAATTTCATATATCACCCTTAACTTTAACATTTATCAATTTAACCATTTACTGAATATTAATTATAAGAAAAATTGAATACTTTTATTTCATAAAATTCGGGGTCTTACAAAAAACCTTTTAAATCATAGAAGATAGTAGATTTTATTTTCTACTTGACTCTTTTAATGGATTGCTTGTTCCGCTGCAGTTAAACTTGATGTTCGTTATATTTTATCAGTTTAACACTGTTGAAAGCTAATGATAATTTATTCTGCATTATCTTAGTCATAATATTTCTTACTGGGCTAGTTGAGCTCACCCTTTCTTTCACTGTTCTCTTCAGGACATGAGAATATAGCTGGGACGAGTCGGAAAACGGAGTGATGAACCAGATGATAGTATTAGTAGTCCTCACTATTCTATGTAATAGTGTGATAATAATTGTAATGAGGACTCCTTTTGAGTATGGATACTCTCTAGAAGATAATATTTGTATTCAAACTCACAGTTTATATTTTGTCGTATTGTGCACGACAGTTGTATTAGTAAGTTGTATTTGAATTCTGTACCATATATCTGGCGACCCAAGATGGGTGATGTATACCTATTTTTGAGGGCGTCACAGTTGGTATCAGAGCTTAGGGATATGATCCCTGGTTAAGATGTGAGAATAGAACTAGGAGGGAAGAGACGGGGAATTCATTCGCTAGTATGACCTACCTAAGTTTATTTGCATGACATTTAATTGGTCGGTCAGAATATAAGGATAATATATGACATATCAATTAACTTTTATTTTGTGGCAGTATCTGAAAATGGCATCTGAGAATGTTGAGAATAGCAATGGAGCACAGGCAACTGTTGATTCACCACATATCAATAATCAGGATAATGTGCATCAGGAAGGTGACAATCCTCATGTAAACAACAACACTGACCAGATGATGAATGATGGAATGTTCAGAAACTTTATGCAGTTCATGCAACAGCAGGCGAGAGCGGCTCCTGTTCAAAATATAGATGGAAACACTGAAAACTCTCGGACGGTCACCGCTAAACAGTTCAAGGAGCTGGGACCACCAGAGTTTAAGGGAGAGCCAAAATCACTTATAGCGGAAACATGGATAAAGCAGATTACCAAGATATTTGATATCTTGGGATGCTCCGAGGAGCAAAAGGTTCCCTTTGCCGCCTTTATGTTGCGAGGAGAGGCAGATTACTGGTGGGAATTGATTAAGCGTACTCAACCTGCCGCACTGAAGATGTCTTGGGAGAAGTTCCAAGAGCTGTTCAATGACAAATACTTTTCCGAAAGTGTTCGTCACATGAAGGAGGTGGAGTTCATCAAATTGGAGCAGAATAATATGACCGTGTCGCAGTATGAGGCTAAATTTGCTGAGTTATCCCGGTTTGCGTCCCACTTTGTGAATAATGAAGAGCGAATGACGCGAATGTTTTTGCGAGATTTGAAACCTGAGATACATCAACATCTTATTTCTCATAAATTGTGTTTGTATTCAGATGTTGTGAATAGGGCTCAGTTAGTGGAGCGCGATAACAAGTCAACGCAACCAAAAGAGAGCAGTCGGCAAAATGATAATACCAGTGAGAGCAGTCATCGAAGCTGTGACAACAAGCATGGAGGGAATCAACAGGCCAGAAATGGTAACCACTTCGGTGGTAATCAGGGCCAAAACAATAAGAATGGTCATTTCAAGAAAAGGAGATTCAACAATGATGGAAAGACGTCAGCACCAGCACCCGCACCCGTTGTTAAGGAAGGAGAACGACCACCTATCATATGTTTCAAATGCGGAGGGGAGGGGCACATCAGTCCAAACTGCGCGATGCCGTCTAAAGCATGTTATAATTGTGGAAGAGAATGTCATTTAGCTCAATTTTGTCGTTTACCAAAAACAAGTTCAGCCAAGATGGAGACACCAAAGGCCGTCCCAGAAAAGTCTAAACCGGTAGTGCAAGGGAGAGCGTTTGTTGTGACCTCCCAGAAAGTAAAGAACCCGAATGAGGTCATCACGGGTAAGCTTATCATAAACTCTAACGAAGTCTATACTTTATTTGATATCGGTTCTACCCATTCTTTTATTTCTCCTACTTGCGCTCATCGATTAAATTTGACTCCGGAGAAATTAGACTTTGACTTATCTGTTGAAACTCTATTGGGGGAAACCTTCATTACATCCACGGTTTATAAGTCTTGTTTGGTTCAAGTTGGTACCCACACATTACCTGTCGATCTTATTTCATTAAAAATACTTGCATTTGACGTGATTCTAGGGATTGATTGGTTAACTACTCATCATGCAAAAATTGATTGTTTTCGTAAGGTTGTTAGCTTTCATATTCCTAATCGACCTATTATGCGAATTCAAGCAACCAAATCATTAAAATCAATCGCTGTCATCTCAAGCCATAAAGCTATTCGTTTATTGAAAAACGGATGTCAAGCTTTCTTAGCTCATGTCACGGATCTAAACAAAATACGTCAGTTTTGAATGATATTTCTATTGTTAATAAATTCCCTGACGTATTCCCTGAAGAACTTCCTGGCCTACCCCCAGAGCGTGAAATTGAATTTTGTATCGACCTTGAACCCGGTACAAAACCCATTTCCAAAGCCCCATATCGAATGGCTCCTATTGAACTTCAGGAGTTAAAGATCCAACTGCAGGAATTGTTAGACATTGGCTTTATTCGTCCTAGTACTTCTCCTTGGGGTGCTCCTGTGCTATTCGTGAAGAAGAAAGATGGAAGTATGCGACTTTGTATTGATTATCGGGAGTTGAATCATGTCACCATCAAAAATAGGTACCCATTGCGACGTATTGATGACCTGTTTAACCAGTTGCAAGGAGCACAATTCTTTTCAAAGATCGATCTTCGTTCTGGATATCATCAGCTGAAGGTTAGAACTGAGGATATTCCAAAGACGACTTTCAGAGCTCGGTACGGGCATTATGAATTCCTAGTCATGTCCTTTGGATTGACTAATGCTCCTGCTGCCTTCATGGATATGATGAACCGGGTATTCAAGGAATATTGGGATCACTTTGTGGTCGTCTTTATTGATGACATCCTTATTTATTCCAAAAGCCGTGAAGATCATGAGCAACACTTGAGGCTGGTACTCCAAAAGCTTCGTGAATACTAGCTTTATGCCAAGTTGAAGAAATGCGAGTTCTGGTTGGAGGAGGTAGCATTCCTTGGGCACGTAGTATCAAGTCGTGGAATATCGATTGACCCGGCAAAGATTGAAGCTATTCAAAACTGGGAGCAACCTAAATCAGTGACCGAAGTATGTAGCTTTCTTTGTTTAGCTGGTTATTATCGGAGATTCGTGGAAGGATTTTCTCGAATCGCTACTCCATTAACTCAGCTGACTCGGAAAGATACAAAGTTCAGTTGGAGCGAAGAATGTGAGAAGAGTTTTCAAGAACTCAAGAGGAGACTCATTTCAGCACCTGTTCTAACAATACCATCTGGCTCGGAGGGATTTGTCATCTACAGTGATGCTTCGAGTAAAGGGTTGGGATGCGTTCTCATGCAATATGGAAAAGTCATAGCCTATGCATCAAGACAACTCAAGGAATATGAGAGGAATTATCCTACTCATGATCTAGAGTTGGCAGCTGTTGTCTTTGCACTTAAAATTTGGAGGCATTACTTGTATGGGGAGAAGGTGGAGATCTTTACGGATCATAAAAGCTTCAAATATTTCTTTACTCAAAAAGAACTCAACATGCGACAAGGACGTTGACTTGAACTGTTGAAAGATTATGATCATACCATTCAATACCATCCTAGAAAAGCGAACGTGGTAGCTGATAGGGGTGTTCATCGGTAAAATACCGGCCCGAACCGAACCGAACTGAACCGATTACCAAAACTACTGATAATTGGGTACCAATACCGGAACCGAATGAACCGGTAAACCGAATCGATTAGCCGGTTCGATACCGGACCGATTCTGATTTTTACCGACTTGTACCGAAATTTCAGCCCGAAAACAAGATTTTTAGCCCAAAAACTTTCAACCCAAAACTTTAAATACTGACTTAAATTTTTAAGCCCAAAATTATGCCAACCCAAAAGCTTAGTAAGATAGACCTATTAAGCCCAAACACAAAACTATAAGCCAAAAATTGGCCCAATTGGTATTTATTGTTACATGGTAATTATTTTATAAGGAAAATCTCCTTAAAATTTTACCAATTTTACCAATATAGGAGTTGTCCCAATTGGTATTTATTGTTACATGGTAATCATTTTATAAGGAGAATCTCCTTAAAATTTTATCAATTTAACCAATATGGGACTTGGAGACAACTAAATAGTAAAGGCTTCACTTGGTAGTGTTTTTATAAAGAAAACTTTCTTAAATTTTTATAATCTAATCAATGTAGGACTTAGAAACAAGTTATGTAAGATGGTGCCATAAGTTTCCTTATGTGATTTTCTTGGCATTCATTAATCATTAGTGTCATTATAGTTGCTTTGATTTGATGAAAGTCTAAGTTTGTAAATTTATTTAAAGTTTTAGCAATGGTGTTTTTATAAAGAAAACTTTCTTAATTTTTTATAATCTAATCATTGTGAGACTTAGAAACAAGCAATGGTGTCATAAATTCTTCATTAGTGTCATTATAAGGGTTAAGTTATTTACATCCTTAATACTAATAATGGTTTGATTATTTGTTATCTTAAATTCATTATTACATAATAATCAATTTATAAGGAAAAATTTCTTAAAGTTTTACCAATTTAGCCAATATGGAACTTGGAGATTCACTTGGTAGTAATGTAGCATGCCATCTCTTGTTTAATAAGTCCCACATTGAATACATCCCACATTGTCTAGTATGCCATCTCTTGTCTTACCTTTATTCTATAAATAGAAGAGACTTTCAAGTTAATTTTACATGGCTAGACAACTAAACATCCCACATTGTCTAGTATGCCATCTCTTGTCTTACCTCTATTCTATAAATAGAGAGACTTTCAATTACTTTTACATAGTTAGACAAAAGAGTCTTAAAACTTTTACATAGTTAGACAAATGAGTCTTAAAAAATTGGTCCTTCAAGTTATTTTTTAATTTATTATTTAAATAATCGGTACGATCGGTTCGGTTCGGTATTTACCGACCAAGCCAAACATCCAACCGAAACCGGAACCGAAAATTCTGTATGTACCAATTTTTTGTACCGGTACCGAACCGGTTCAACTTTGTACCGAACCGATCGGTTCGAACCGGTTCGATTTTCCAAAAAACCGAAAAAATCGACCGGTTTGAACACCCCTAGTAGCTGACGCATTGAGTAGAAGATCATATGCAAGTACGAGTGCAATATTGTCAACACAAAGACCCATTTTGTGTGACTTACAAAGGATGGAGATAGAGTTAAAGACTTCAGGGACCCATGTGATGATGACATATACGAGTAGAACCAACTTTAATCGATAAAGTTAAAGCTGCTTAAGCTACAGACCTAGAGCTGATGCGTATGAGGAAGAAAGTGCAAGAAGGTGCTATGCCAGAAGCAAGAATCGATGAAGAAGGAATACTTCGAGTCAACTCCAGACTTTGTGTTCCTAACAACCCTGATTTAAAGTATGAAATCATGATGGAGGCGCACAACACACCGTTTGCAATCCATCCTGGAAGTACCAAAATGTATCATGATCTTCGTCATACATTTTGGTGGAGCAATATGAAGAGAGAGATAGCGCTGTTTATCTCAAGGTGTCTAACTTGTCAACGAGTCAAAGTGGAGCATCAAGTACCAAAAGGTCCATTGCAACCACTTGAAATTCTAAAATGGAAGTGGGAGCACATTACCATGGATTTCGTTACCAGTCTTCCTAGGGTTTCTCAAGGTATTGATGCGATTTGGGTCATTGTTGATAGATTGACCAAGTCTGCTCATTTCTTACCGATACGAGAAACTTATACACTTGAACGTCTTGCTCGTATGTACATAAACGAGATTGTAAGACTGCATGGTATGCCAGTATCCATAGTTTCTGATCGAGACTCAAGATTCACTTCACGATTTTGGGTTAGTTTACAAAAAGCTATGGGCACAGATTTACGATTTAGTTCGGCATATCATCCTCAGACGGACGGACAATCAGAGAGGACTATTCAAACTCTAGAAGATTTATTAAAACTCTGTATCCTTGACTTCAAGGGAAGTTGGGACAAGTTCTTACCATTGGTGGAGTTTTCTTATAACAACAGTTATCAAGCAAGTATTGGCATGGCTCCATTCGAAGCATTGTATGGAAGAAAATGTCGTTCTCCAGTATGCTGGGATGAGGTGGGTGAAGCAACGTTGTTGGGACCGGAGTTGGTACGTATGACTACAGAAAAGATTCAAACGATCCGACAACGTATAAAAATCTCACAAGATCGACAAAAGAGTTATGCTGATCTTCATCGAAAGGACGTGGAATTTGATATAGGAGATCATGTGTTCTTACGTGTTGCTCCATGGAAAGGAGTTACGAGATTTGGAAAGAGAGGAAAGCTCAATCCTCGATTCATCGGTCCATTTTTAATCCTCGATCGAGTAGGAACTGTGGCTTATAGGCTCGCTTTACCGCCAAGTATGTCTCGTGTTCATAACGTTTTTCACATATCCATATTACGCAAATATGTGGAAGACCCGAACCACATTATTGAGTTAGAACCGGACGAAATAGCGGAGGATTTGACGTATGAAGAAGTTCCTGTTCAAATCTTGGATAAGAAGGAACATATTCTACGCTCCAAGGTTATACCTCAAGTCAAAGTTTTGTGGAGAAACCACGATGTTGAGGAAATAACTTGGGAGTTAGAATCTGAAATGAAATCAAGGTATCCTTACCTCTTCGACATACCAGGTACGTACCCTAATTTCGAGGGCGAAATTTCATAAGAATGGGAGGTTGTAAGACCCCAACTTTTATAAATAAAGATGAATTTTCTATAAATATCATTTTTGAATATTATGGAGTTAATTTGATATAATGTTATAGTTGTGGGTAATATTTATAAATTTTGCAAAGTACGCAAGTTGTTATATAATATTCGATTGGTCGGGGAATATTCGTTTTAACAGGAAATATTCGTACAACGGCACAATCATTGGTGGACCTCACAACGGAATTATTGTCGGATTGAGAAAACGACAAAAATATTTTATTAAAAATAACGGCGGAAGTTTTACCATTGATACTGTTGAACTACTCGGTAGTAAAAGTACAGTAATACGTGTGGTTGCATAGTAGCACACGATATTGATTATTAATGCTTATGTGAGAAGCCACTCAGTTTGATTCAATTATTGTCAGTTAATAATATGAATTATTTAGCGATAATGACGTTTTGTTTTATTCGTATTATTATCGTAATAAAACAGAAATATCTTTTTATATAAAACAGAATACTTTATTAAAGTTATTCTATAAATAGAATATATTATATTTTATTTAAAAGATTTTTCTTTAAATATGGACCGTCAGATTAAAGTAATCAATTTGGACCGTTCATGGATTAGTTACTGTGCATTCTATTTTTCTATAAATAGCAGCTCATTCCTTCATTATTTCTTACGAATTCACTGAACTCTAGAGAGAGAAACTATAGAGAGAGAGAAGAAAAGTATTCTGCTACTTAACTACTTCCTTATTTCAGCTCTTCTTTAAAACTGTAAGGGGTGTTATTCTTTCTTATTCATGAAGAGAACTGTTGTTATTCCATTTCTTATTATTCTGTTGGAATAACCTATATACGCGGTCTACCCTATACTTGGTGACATTCTTCTATTATTCTGTTGGAACATCATGTCTGTGTGTTTTACACCGGACCTGGTTCCTTCTTTATTATTATTCTGTTGGAACATCCTGTCTGTGTGTTTTACACCGGACCTGGTTCCGTCTTTATTATTATTCTGTTGGAACATCCTGTCTGTGTGTTTTACACCGGACCTGGTTCCGTCTTTATTATTATTCTGTTGGAATATCCTATCTGTGCGTTTTACGCCGGACCTGGTTCCATTATTTATTATTCTGTTGGAATAATCTGTCTGTGCGGTCTATCGCATGCATGGTGATTTCTTTTGTTATTCCATTCTTTATTATACTCAGTTGGTTAAGTTTTGACTTCTATACTCCATGAAATTTGTGGAATATCCTTGATAATTGCGGTTCATCCAGTATCTTTTCATGAAAATATTCTTTTAAGCATTCTTGAATTTTACTCCACAAAGCAGTATCATGTTGACAATTTGGACGTTAATTCTTGGATAAATTAATTCTTGAACTTGTTTTATTGAATTCTTATATCATTGTCATCATCCTCATGTTTATAAAATGTTAAAAGTCATCTGTGGCCTGTAGTGCATAGATGGACTTGGTATGATTATGACCAGGGATTATTCGATATAATCATGACCGTAATGTACAAATGATGTGGTAAAAGTCCTCATTGGCCCGTAGTGCATTGATGGACAGTTGTTGGCATGATCATGACCATTAAGGAATACACGAATATCCTTGGCCGTAGTGCAGGGGTGATTCGATGATGTGGATTATTTTATTAAGCTGAGTCCCTGCGATAACAGTGTTGAAAAACCTTTTAAATCATAGAAGATAGTAGATTTTATTTTCTACTTGACTCTTTTAATGGATTGCTTGTTCCGCTGCAGTTAAACTTGATGTTCGTTATATTTTATCAGTTTAACACTGTTGAAAGCTAATGATAATTTATTCTGCATTATCTTAGTCATAATATTTCTTACTGGGCTAGTTGAGCTCACCCTTTCTTTCACTGTTCTCTTCAGGACATGAGAATATAGCTGGGACGAGTCGGGGAACGGAGTGATGAACCAGATGATAGTATTAGTAGTCCTCACTATTCTATGTAATAGTGTGATAATAATTGTAATGAGGACTCCTTTTGAGTATGGATACTCTCTAGAAGATAATATTTGTATTCAAACTCACAGTTTAAATTTTATCGTATTGTGCACGACAGTTGTATTAGTAAGTTGTATTTGAATTCTGTACCATGTATCTGGCGACCCAAGATGGGTGATGTATACCTATTTTTGGGGGCGTCACATATTAGCCCAAGAAGGCCATAACCTTCACCACCACTGCCACTCTACCCTGTCCCTGAAGATGATATTATTTCTCTCCCTCTTACTCCATCAGAAATGAACTCAAAGACCGACTCATCTTTGATTCTTCTCCCAATGACCCATCTTTTTCCACCCACTGGTTATGGTAAACATATCGGATCACTACACTCGGGTCAAGTCTCAGTCTCAAGGCCCTTCCCCTCAGGGCAACGGCTGCATCGCCGCCTTCTCCCTCGCCTAGTGTTTTTGGTTGTGTGATCGGCGTGCAGAGAGGACGAACCGTTGAGATCTTCAACAGCTTCGAGCTTCTCTACGATCAATCTACTCAAATCTACTCAGTCACTCGACTGTGCTTTTCTCAAGAAGAAGCAAGAGCTATGTGGGATAAATAAAGATTTTGTAATATCGTTGAGGTTATTTTTGTTCAAAAAAAAACATAAATTCTTTCAGATGGGGCTCTGAATGGTTTAGAATTATTTTTTGAATCTTACCGATTAAGAAACATTAAGAGGCATAAAAGTTTTTACCAAACAAGTTGTGTCTCTTACCGAATCAGATGCACATTTATTAAAAGCCTTTAAGAGACCCAAACAAACACCACCTTATAATACTCGATTCAGATTTATGTGCTTAAAATTACCATGTTCAAGCACAAGTTATTTATTTAGATTATTACCCTTGATAAATTGAGTCATTATCCATATACTTGATAGAGAAGAAAACAATCACCAAAAAGAAAAAAAATGACACTTGATAGAGAAGAAAGAATCGCAATAAAAGAAACAATGACTCTTTTATTATATTACTTCTAATAAAGCAGTAGCAATTAAATATAGCCATCCTTTTCTAAGCAATGTTCATCAAATAAAATGTGAAAATACCTGCCTGCCTTTAACTGCACTCAGCATGCTATCCGTTCTCACCATTCACATCAGCAACAATTGCATACTCCAAACGTCCCAAAAAAAAAATCTTATTTACAAAATTTACAAATATTTAAGATATATAATAAACTGTTGTTAATTAAATGTTAGTGCATTATGAAAAGAGTTAAATGAACTTTAATTTCCTCGGCTTACCTTCATTTTACACTTGTTATGCCATATTTTGTAAATAGACACTTTGCATCTCACGCTTTCAGCACACTGACATTTAGCACACTCTAGCCAAAAAAATAACTAGGTTAACGGAGTTAGGTTAATTTGACCTTATTTCTGTTATTGGTGAATGATGATCTGAATTTTTAATTCCGAGGTGATACCAAAGTTACCTAAAAGGTAACTGGATCTCTTCCTAGAGCGGAAGGGTAATTTTGTACTTTCGATTGAATTATGGTTACTTATTTTGCGTTATATAAGGAGTGAATACTGCAATTATATAATGTAATTTTTTTTAAGAGATAGTGAAACTAGCAATAGCCAACCGTGAACTAAACTAAATTTTTGGGTGAACCACATAATTTTTGTGTCTTATGCAATTGTTTTTTTTTTACTTTTCTTTAATACTATTTTCAATATACAAATTTTTTAACAGTTTCATCCACGCGTTAGACTATTTTATCTTTGAGAAGATATCAGCCGGATCAAATAGAGTTAAATCAACCTAACATCGTCGACCAACAATATATATTTTTTTTGATAGAAGTGTGCTAAGTATTAGGAATGCATCGGGTCTATTTATAAAGCTTAAGATGCAAAGGTTAAAATGACGAAACTATGATTACAAAATTAAAAATACTGTGTTATTTAATACTTTCATGATTACGACAACGTTATTTTTTAAATGAAATTTTTTGACAAATATTAGTACTACAGCGGACCAGCACACAGGAGTGCTGCCCTTTAGCCAAACCACTTAACTTTTCTAAAAACTAGATATCTGGACATAAGCCGTCACTTTGATCCGCTTCCCGCGTTAAATGCCGGTAACCCCACACTCGAATTTCGTACGGTCATCACCGGCTATAGCCAACAAAACACTGTCCACTCTCTCTTCAACTCACAAAAAAGTCAAAAAGTCCCAACGCCTACAAAAACCCGTTCATACTTAAAAGCTCCAACGAAAACCTGCACGCGCCACCTAACGCGCCTTCGCAACCTATACATACACCATTTCTTCATTTATCTATCAACTATCAAGCATATATCTCCACTGGTAATTTCTGGAGCTCCTCATATCCGATGGACAAGCCTAACAGTGGGGAGGAGAATGCAGTGAAGAAACCGGAGGCGGATCCTCTAAGTTCTCCGAAGTCGGGTCAGGATCCGAGCCCGCAACCGGATCCGAAATTGGAAGGCGGTGCTGCAATTGGAGAGCAACAGGTGGATATAAATGATGGTAAATCAACGCCGACGGGGAGTAAATCGAGGAAATCGGTGAGTTGGAGTGAGGAATTGGTGACGGAATCTCCATCATATTCCTCCAGAACAATGCATTCTTCTTCATCTATTGATGCTGATGCTGGTAGATCCAATCCTTATGTTGCCTATGCCCCTTCCCAATCGAATCCTTCGTCCTTCAACTTCAAGAGTTAGTTTCGCTCTGTTCCTCTCTCTCTTTATATATATATATATATATATATATATATATATATATATATATATATGTATAGATTTCCATTTTTGTATCTATATCTATAACTATATATCCATCCACAGAATTACGATTGTTATTTGCTATTAGTGATGTTATGGATAGTGTCTCTTTAAACATGCATGTATGTATCTATGTTTATAAACTATAGAAGAACAGATTATTCATGATTTTTAGAAGCTACTGTTATTACCATGGATTTCCTCTATCTCTGCGTGTTTGGATTTGCTTGAATTTGAGATTACATCTCCATGGAACAAATGGGACACTTGGATCCGCTTTCAGGGAGTCCCAGAGAAATGGCCTCTCAACCCCTTATTGTATATAATGTTGTTTTTCTTTTTCTTGAATTTGAGGTTCAAATGCCTTCCCCTTTGAACAAATGCAGAATTATTATTCAAATGGACCTTTGTTTTATGTTGGTTTGGATATTGAGGAAACTGATCTTGTCAATCATTGTAACACCCCCTTCCCAGAAGGAAAGGTTGCAAACCTCAAAATAATAAACAGAGCACTAATAACTTCAAAATATTTAATAGTTAATAATCAATCAATGTCAAATTTTCCAAAAATTGGCAGAATAATCAAAACTTTAAATTAAATAAACCTAGATGGTCAAATGTAGCGATTTTCACATGAAACCTTAAATAGCCCCTGCAAACCTGTCGGAAGAATAAGCCGAATGTCCAGTACAAATAAAGATATACAAAACATACACAACTGAAATACAAAATCAACTAAACAAATTACTGAGTAAGGCCTTAAGAATAAATATGGACGAAAATATAATCTTCAAAGTTTGAATATAATATATCTGAATCAACAGAATTAACGAAACAAACAGAAGGCTAAATCAAAATGACTAAGTGGTTATTTCATACCGAGCTCAAAACAAAATTGAACTTTGCCACACAGACAAGTTAAAATAATGCCACATAGGCAAATCACACATCGGACCGCGAATCCAAATGCATGCAAATCGGAAGGTATGTCTAGCACAAACATCACTAATCCGCAAAACATAACAGAAACTAGGGTCGATCCATACGCATCTTGAACAAATATATCAAATGACTAAAGCTCACACTCAGCGCAAACATACAAAAGGATATGTCGTGGATTGATCACACCGTCACGAAAAGTGTTATGCCTCAGTGCCAAGAGAACATGTTTGTGTACCACAGGTGATTATAGCTCAGGCATACCCTATCGCTTGTTCTACACAGATATGATGTCACAACACATGCGACATAATATCAACAAAATGGTTCTAAACGTACATGTTGAACCAAATCAAATGATAAACACGATGTCTCCAAAAGAAGGTTACATGTACCGCTCTACAAAGATCAATAAAGTTCATGAAGAACAAATTCAAAAGATTACGAAGTATGAAGTTCAGAACATCTAGACCAAATCAAAGCAAAATAAAGATTTGATTAGAAACGAAACAATTAAACGAGTACCAAATTCTGAACGATTATCAGTACAAACAAATCAACATAATGATAATATCGCTGAAGAAATATGGAATATGTTCAAATTATAATAGAAGGAAAAAAGTTCAAATTACAGAATTAAAGTCAAGGTATCGAAGATCAAACTTCTATTCAAGAATGCCAATAGTAGTATAAGAAAAATGTAACGAATGATAAAATATCACGATATATATAGTATACAACAATTATCCAAGGAGTAGAGTATGGAATCCGTAACTGATACTCAAAGCCACTTATAGCACACTCCATAAAATATTACCATCAAATGCCAACTATATCAAATACGAAATGTTATTCATTACCTAAACATATTCACTTCGAATTAAATATAATCCAAACTAATAATTCCAAAATAATTCGTAATCCAATCAAGGTGCCTTTAATTTTTGCCTTATATCACTATTTATACTCCAAAACTTAAAAGTCAATAACAAAACTTAAGAAATCTTAAAATTCTAACATGATTATTTATTCTTAAGAAGTCAGTCCACTATTCTGGTCTTATCACCATTAACTAAAATTTATTTGTCAAATTAATTAATTTTAACAGAAACTAGACTTTAAATACTCCAATTTAGCCTCAAGAATCACCCAAATCGGATTTAAAATTATTAAGTTATACAATTTTAAATATTAGAACTTGTTGCTGAAAATTTTACTACAAAAATTCTATATCAGTCATTTCTTAAAATTTATAACAAATTATACGTCAATTTTTAACGATTCAAAATTAGTGAACATATTCTCAACATATATATGTATAACATATTTAAAAATAATAACGATCAACGGTCGAATTAAGAGATATAACCCACACAATATACCTTAAAATATAGAAACTGATTTTCAGATTTTAACGTTTACATTCAATCAAAATATATTCATTTATATTAATTTGTCTCCTCTTTCCAATTATTATGACTTCTAATTCCATGTCTCTTTTTTGATAAAAAATAATCTCTAATTTTAAAATTCTTATAACTAAACTTAAAATCAAAATATAAAATAACATATACCTTCTTTATTCGTCTTTCTTCAATACGCAGCAGTAAAGAATATGACTTTTGGATCTTCTAAAGTCTTCAAAATCTCTTTATGTCTTCATAAAAATTGTAATTCTCGAAAAGATACACAAAAGAGGCTCAAAAATCAATCGATTCGGAGTTAATATGACTGAGTTACGAATTTTCGAAACTAGGGTTGAAAATAGTGATGGGAATAAGGACAGATTGCGGTTTTCAGCAATTTCAGGCATGAAGATGACATCAAATAACTTCTCTTCTTTTTCATAATTGTAGAGGACGAAAAACTGAAGAAACAGGCTTTGGATTCACTCAATTCTGACATCGGATGAATTAATTAATGGACTTCAGTGCGAATAAATATTCTACTCAGGAATTCAACTAATCAAATTAGAATAGAATTAAGGTTATATTTCTACTTCTTAAATATAACAAGGAAACAATAGAAGTTATCAAAATCCTAATGGACTCTTTAATTTTAATAAAATAAGTTATTAAATTATCTACTAAAAGAATTTAGCTTTCCAACCGAAACAAGGTAGGAAAAAAATAGTAACTTACCTTTTTAATTCAATTGTGCTTTTAGGAAAAATAAAATTAATATTTAATTATTAACAAAAATCCGGATTATTACAATCACGGATGCACCTGAATTGATAAATGAAAAGTGAAAACCCAATGGGTTGTTCTTAATGATAACATCTGTGTTTTGTATTTCTTTTTTGGATCAGGTTCAGTGGATAGCGTCCGAGATGTGCTAGGGAGATGGGGAAAGAAGGTGGGAGAAGCCACAAAGAAAGCTGAGGATCTCGCTGGGAATACTTGGCAGCACTGTAGGTTCCCTTTCTCTTATTATTTGTGATTCTATATTCTTTCTGTGCTGTTATTAATCATTTTCATATTGTTGCTCTTAGATATTAGATGTTTCATAGGCATTTTTAGTCCAGTTCTAGTATAAACTTTTTGATGGACTATTATGTGTAGCCTAAGACACAGTAAGAACTTCCAATGAGAAGTTGCAATTCGTAATGCACTTATAGTAATTGCAAATACGGATAATTGTGTATCAACTATCAAGTTCAACATTGATGAAGATTACAAAAATAAATGAGGTAATATAATTTTAATTGGTTGATGTTTTATGGTTCTTATATTTTACTGCATTATTGTTTTAATTCATATAATATAAAATGAAAAAGCTACTTAAATTTGGGCCTTGAATGAACAAATTCTTCATAACAACTTGGACTTGGCTTGACAGTTTACTGGTTCATATACTTAAACAAGATAATCTTCAGCTCTTTTGAAACTTGTTTATTAATGTTAGATGTGATTAGTACAGAAAAGGTTGAACTTACCAGCGAGTTCGGAAACTATTCGGGGGTGATTCATTAAATTTATGAAACTATATTGCATTTTTTTTCTTAAATGGAAAAGTGTTATTTGCCCAAGAAATTTTTTATTATTCCACAAGTTCTCATTCACATGAATGTGAGTTCCGTTGCTATTCATCTCAATAATGTATACATGAAATTAAGTCATGATCAATCTGAGGTTGGTGTTGGGAGAGATTGATTGCAGAAGTATAGTATTAATAATGGGAGTATGACACTTCACTATTTTGTTGTGGAATTTGTGGTGATGATATCGAAAACTTCATAATGGTATTGTTCGTCGCTATGTCACAATCGGTGGATTGCAATGTTGGTTATGTTGGTAGTTTAAATGGCATTGGTGAAAGTAATGGCATATATGGATAATGTCATAGAAAAATGGTGTTTTTAGGTGGATTGTGATGGTATTAGCCAATGTTACCTAGATCTTGGTTTGTTGAGGTACGTGGAACGAAATCGGGAACGGAAAACGTTTTTTTCATGGTAAAGACCCATTAGTGCTCCTTAGCTTGTGTATGTGCAGAAACATGATGACTAACATATCAATTCTTTCTATAAAAATAGAGAATATGATATTGGGGAAGATGTGAAGTTAAAATAATGATTTGGGGAGATAGCCTTTAGGATTGAATAGAGGCAGATATTATGTGTTTGAAACAATCTAGTGTTGTGGGTTGCTTACTCTATACTTATAAAAGCTTATTCAGGATTTTCAGCTTGTCAGTTTCAGGCGTTAAACTGGGTTTAAGCCCCAGCTTCAGGTCTTACATCAGTCCTGATACCCATCTTAAACTGGTGATAAATGATAAGAAGAAGAATATACGTTTACATTGGTGTCTTAGTTATTCATTGGGTCTTTTTATGCATTCCACAATTATAGAACATCTGTTAACATATTCTTGACGGAATCTTGATGTGCTCGTCGTGGGGTTTCGTCATTTGTTTTTAAGGTAACCTGGAACAAGTTGAGGGATAATTGACATTCTAAAACAAGACTATTAGAAGCAATACCAGCTATATAAACTTTCTAGTGTTCCTGCTTTGAACTTGAGACAGATTCCAACTTCTCTATTATTTGATCTTACTTTTTCTTTAGCTTCTTATGGGATTCTTCAAATTTCATAAGCAGACATACAATAGAATCTGTACGACTTTATAATGGTACATAGGAGTAATTTCAGAAATCTGTAAGGGTATTGAATTGAGTTATATGTGAAGCATCATGGGCTCTGACTCAGTGTTACCTAAAACGTGGTATGTATCGGTACGCGGTTCGCTATATAGCTAAAACGCGATATATTAGGGTATCTTTATATAAATTCTTATAGTTGGGAATTTTCTTAAAATCTAAATATAAAAACCTAAGTTGTATAGAAGATTTTTAGTTGAATCAACAAGTTGATTGTTTTATAAATATTTTAGCATAAATGTAATGTTTGAGTATCCAATACTAAGTTATAATGTTGATTTTTAATTATAATTAAACAACAAAGAAATTTAGAGTATTGGTATGTAAAATTATCATGTTTGGGTAAGCAAGTACCAATACGCGATTCGCTAGGTGTGTGAGAGTATCTGGTAACTCTCTGACTATGTTTGCTTTATTAAAATAGAAAGATATTTCAAGAATTAGTCTGATTCTATCTATGTTCGTTCTGTTTGAAGTATGCTTCTCGTGTTCAATTGCCTTCCAAACTTCTAACAAGTGGTAGGCGTGAAGATGGAAAGATATTTTTGGTGGGTCACTTGCTTTGGGAAATTTTGATCTGAAAGAATGCTGGAATCTTTAGTGACAGATATTTTCTTTTCAGTTTCTTAAAACTGAGCCTTTTCAGGATTTTCTCAGTCTAAGATTGTTTGGAGGGTGGCTAGGTCAGACATTATAGAGATTAGTGATTGTCTTCTAATGGGGATGTTTTATTCTTTTCAAAACTTGTTCTGTATTTAAGTAGGACTTCTTTCCCTCCCTTGTAGATCTTCCTTCTTTTCTTGTAACATGAAAATACAATTTGGGGTATGCAAGCAAGATAGAACACGATGGATTTAGCCATAAAAATATGATCTTTTCCATTTCTAATTACCTTTATATTTTTCATCGAGTATTGTTGGATGTTAAGTCATGAATATCACTTATTGTTTTCCTTTTTCTGGTTCCCCCTCTTCTATGTTGGTGTCTTTCACGTTTGTTTTGTGAAAATTACTGTAACACTATTTTTTTCTATTGATGCGGTTGTATTTTTCATTTAATTTTTTCTTGTGTATCGTTTTAGAAATATGAAATACTTGGTTGCTATTTTTTGTTTAACATAGTGAAAACGGCCCCTAGTTTTGCTGATGCTGCACTGGGAAGAATTGCACAGGGAACAAAGGTTCTAGCTGAAGGTGGTTATGAGAAAATTTTTCGACAAACATTTGACACAGTCCCTGAAGAGCAACTTCAAAATTCTTTTGCTTGTTATTTATCCACATCAGCTGGTCCAGTTATGGGAGTTTTATATGTTTCTACTTCAAAGCTTGCATATTGTAGTGATAATCCTCTTTCTTATAAAGCTGATGACAAGACTGAATGGAGCTATTATAAGGTATGTGTGGATGAGTTTATGGCATGCATGCACAGAAGTAGTATCTCAATCTGCATCTGTTTTTACATAATCATAATCTTATCTGATCCATATTGGAAAATGTTGAGAAATATTTGAGACATTTTATCTTTATATTTTCCGTTCTCTTAAGCGGTGGGATAAGGTGGGATAATGTATTATAGGAATTAACTCGTTCCGTGTTCTTCCAGCCATATGGTTCTCTGAATTCTGAAATATCTCTCTCAATCTCTCAATACTGATTTCAGAATATAACTAGTTATGTAGTGTTCATCTTCACAGGAATGTTAATGATTAAAAAGTTTAATCTATTTTGAAAATGTAAAAATAATTGACTATTAGAACTTAGATGAGAATGAAAATTTTAGAAGTAATTAATAATTATGGTTGATATATATAGATAAGAAAATAAATAAGAAAGTACAACAAGAGAGAGTAATATATATGTAAATCTAATATGTATATATTTTTATATGGTAAGGAATATAAAACAATTTGATGAGAGAAGACGCAAGAAATAATATTCATGCCTTAAATTTCTCTTTTACTTTTTTTTTTATATTATTTTGAAAATTAATTGCAGGTATTATACTTACCGTAAAAATAATAAAAAGTCATTGTATAGAGAGATAGGTGAGAGAAAATTTCTCCCTCTGTCCCCAAAAGTATGAGCAAAGTACAATTTGCATATATATTAAGAAAAAGTAAAAGTAGAGGAAAGTGAGTAAAAATGTTTCAAATTTATCCTTAGTGAACCCACAAGATTATATAAAATGATGAGTACTTTTATTTTTTTATATTAGTATACCCCACTAAATGATATATTTATCCTTGACTTGTGTACTTTATCTCATCATTTTAGTGACAAAATTGTACCTTTAGTCATCCTCTTTTGGGGATAGAGGGAGTAAATAAATAAAAGAGAAAAAAATATGTCATGTAGGGGTGAGAAAGAATTTTAAGTTTGCCAAATAGGAGAGAGAAAGTAAAGTCACAATTTTCATTTTGAAAAAGATGTTTAATTTGAAGGGTTGCACCTTTAGGTTTCTCGGAATTGTCTGTGTTTTTGCCGCTTTTATCATGTTCGATAGGGTATTCTAGACATTCTAGTTGACATGTAACATCTTCTCACCCTTTTTTCAAGTTATTCTATCCTTTGAAGAATATTATCTTATAATTTCAGTGCTTTAGACTCTATGATCTATGCAAGCCTACCCTTATCAAACCATGCTTAAGAGCCGTATATGCCTGATAATCTGCGAATTTTTGCTCATTGAATTAATTTGCATTTAAATAAAGTATCTTGTCATTTTATTGGCTTAGAATAGGCTTCAAGGTATGTGTCACATGTTACTTATCTTGGAAACTAATGAAATTGGCATAAAGTAATCTCCCTCTTCCTCATTGGAATTGCCTCGTGCTTTTACCCTTTTCATCATGTTCTACAGGGTATTGTAGTTGTGTAGCTTTCTGCTCAAACTTTTTTCATGCTATCTTGGACCCACAAGACTATTATTTCATAACCTCACTGTTTCTCTACTGTGTTCTATGTAAGATACCCATATCGTACCATGCATGGTACGAGCTTATCCTACATCCTGATCTAAAAAGCAAGGCTTCAAGGTCGCTATATGGGGGTTTGGTGGTTCTGAAAATCTCAGAAAATGGGAATTCGAGGATTCAGCACATGTGAACATATTAAATAGATTTTTATATACATATAATTATATGGATAATGATATATATTGTGACTTTACATTTCGATTTTTTTATTGCGAGTTATGTGGATAAATTTATTTGGTAATACTTTTACGATGTATTTGATACATGGGCTAATTTTATAATCCTATCCAATCTCATGTATTGATATACGTCGCAGTCGTAATTCTTTAGAAATCTTTAGCAATGTATAGCAGGACTCTAATTATATATACAACCATACTACATATACAATCATACATTAAACTTTCAATAAGAACTATTAATTCATGATAAAATGTAAAAAATTCAAGTAAAACACAATTTTTATATACTAGTACTATCTAGGCGAAATACATTCTAATTAATTCTTATGCTCCCTCCATTAAAAACTATAAGATTATCATGGACTTTTGAAATTTAATTTGAGATATTCATTAATCTTATAATTAGGAGTACTTTACAATATATATATATATATATAGAGAGAGAGAGAGAGAGATTTTGATAAAATAAGAAATTTTATTAAAAGAAAAGAAATGATACAGTAAAAAGGGGACAAGAAGTCTACCCTCTACAGACTTACAAACTTAAAAAAAAAAAGAAAAAAAAAAGAGCACTTCAAAAAGTGTAGCCCTCCAATGTCTACACAAATTGATTACAGAGATACCTCTAAAAGTCTCTATAAAAGAAGTCCAAAGAGAAGTAAGGAAATATCACTCGATAGATTCTTCTAAAGAGTAACATTACACTTATTCTAAATTTATTCCATAAAAAAATTTGCATCCTTATTGTTTCCAAATCTTTGAAACTCTTTCACTGAAGCTGGACATGTCCACTCCTCTCCTAATACTTTAAAGAGAGAGCTCCACAAGCCCCAAGAGCAAGACGACGATGCAAAAATAAAGGCAAAAAGGGCTAATACCCACTGTGGTTGTCTGAGTAAGCATTACCCCACTGAATTTTTAAAAAATAGAATTGGCACGTTGAACTTTTTAAAAATTATTAATTGGACCGTTCCGTCCAAGAAATTGGACGGACGTTAAATTGGATTTGCATATTTACATGTGGCAACAAGTGAAGAAGAGAAAACAAAATATTTACTGATTTGGTCAATGATTTGCCAACTATGTAAGAATTTAACACCCCTTTTTAACACTTTAATTCATTCTCTCTCCTCTCTCCTCTCTCCTCTCTCCTCTCCCCTCTCTACAGGCATTTGATTCAACATAGCAACATTCAGTGGTTAGTCCAAATCATCTACATAACAAGCTAATATTTTTTCATGGTATATTTTGAGTTGATTTGATAATCAAAAATGTTGATGGAAGGGCTTCAAGATGATTATGGTGATGGCCACAATCAAAATCGCAATTATAATCACTTTAGAAAGTCCAAAATTCCTTCTCCTAACCCAAAAGAAGAAGAAAAATCCAGCTTCAGATCACACCCCAATAATATCATTTTCAAGATAAGCAAATCCTCTGTTACAACTAGACGTGGTGTACATTTCATGGAAGCTAATGAAATCGACAATTTAAGCCCTCATAAACGAAGATTTTGGTCATTTCACTTATCTAAGCACTCCACTACCAAAGATTTCCCCGAAGTGAAAGACATTTGCTTCCCATCATCATCATTTGTAAACGTTTGTTCTTTCTCGCAGCAGAGATCAAGAGAGAGAATTAAAGAGGAGCTCGTGGTGGTGGAAGAAAATGAAAGTCCAGACCAAGTTTCATTTGATCGCAAGGTTTCACGGTCCAAATCTGTTGGATGTGGAAGCCGGAGCTTCTTCGACGACCTTTTCGAGGGAATCTCAACTGGGTTATGCGACTGAACTCTCTGGTGAGTGAAGATTATTAGAGGAATCCCTTAGTTTCATTGGAGAACAAGAGAAGAAGCAAAGAGCAATTTCATAATACAAGAGTATAGTCCCAGAAAAGCCCCAATTTCATCTCCAACTAATTTAATTGAAAACGATTGTAAAATTTAAAGTGGCTTGGATTATCTGCAATTAGATTTGGTGGTGCCACCACTGGTGGGACATTAGATCTAAAGTCATGAAGCCAAAAACATTGTAGAGGAAGAAGAAAAGATGAAGATGAGAAGAGAGAGAGAGAAGGTTTTAATTTGAGATTTCTTTGAGCATTTTTTTAACTTTTTTTTATCTGCGTAGGCAATAATTTAATTTTCTATTTTATTTGCAAAGACACGTGGATAATAATTAGACCGTCGTTTAATTAATTGGACGGAATGTCTAATTTTATTTAGTTCAATGGGTTGATTGCATATTTTTAAAGTTCAGTGGCCAAATGCTGAAAATGTGTTAACCATAGTGGGGCAATACCTCTTTTTGCCTAAAAATAAATGAGCATAAGTCTCATTACTCTATCTACACATAAAACAAATGTCTGGAGATAGAATTTTGTAAGACATGCAATTTTGATAGAGATGATTAGATTTCAATCAACCAGAGACCACATAAAATCCTAGACTTTGGAAGGGGTCTTAATTTTCTAAATATACGAAGTCAATGGAAATGGTTAGGAACAATAAACTTAGTCAGAAAAGATTAGTAACTCTTACAAGAAAAGAACTAGATGGATTTAAAGTCCAAATGACCTTATTAGAAGAGGAGGATAAATGAACCGAATCAAGCAAAGATAAGTAAAGATCATTTCAATAGTTTCCAAATAAGTGAGATTCCTAAAGAAATGAAAATTCCAAGAAAAAATTCCCTTCACACTTCATGAAATTAGAAATGGGAGCATCATGCAAAGAAGAAATACGATACAAACGATTAAAAGCAAGAGAAAACTGATTATCTCACAACCAAGAATCCTCCCAAAGTCGAATTTGATGACCATCCCCAATCCCATATCTCAAATAATGAATAATCATGGAAAATAAATTTCCAAGGACTTGCATGAGTAACAAACTCCAGGCCTGACATCCCACCCATTCACATGCATATCAAACTTGCTCCTAATAACCTTATGCCAAAGGAAATGAGGTTCCAAAGGAAATTTCTAATGCCATTTACCAACTGAGCAACATTCTTAAGGACCAGATTACTCAACCCCAAACCCAAACCCAAACCCAAACCCAAACCCAAACCCCTCCTATTTAGAAAGCACACCGTTTTTCACTTAACCAAATGATTCTTTCTTTCATCACTAGCTTCCGACAAAGAAAGTCCCTTGTTAACTTCTCCAAGGTGTCGGCTACACGAACTGGGATCCCAAACAAAGAAAGATAATAAAGGGGAATACTAGTCAAGCAAGTTTGAATTAAAGTAACTTTACCCCCTAATGAAAAATATGCACCTTTCCACCTATCTAAACATTGAGCGACTCAACATTTGTGTCCCAAAACGAGACTGACCTAAGATTCCTGTCAAGAGGAACCCTGAGATAAGCGGGAAGCTCTCAATAGTATAACTAGCCATAGACGAATAGGGTAAAAGCTCCTCCATAACCATATTAATCCTTGCTAAACTGCACTAGACAAATTAATCCTCACACTAGAAACAACCTCAAAAACTTGAAGAATTGTAAACACATTTTTAAATCCTTAGATCCCATCCAAAAGAAAAAAAATATTATCGTCAACAAATTGGAGGTGAAAAACCTCTCCCCCGACTAATCAATCATCCTGCTCAAAACATCAACTAAAGTAAATAAGAGAGGAGACAAAGGGTCACCCTGCCTCAAACCTCGGAAAGCCTAAACCACATTTGGGCTCCCATTCACAATCACAAAAAAATAAGAAGAGAACAAAATCCCTTTCATCCAAGAACACCACCTATCTCAAAACCCTTCCCTCTCCAAAACCTTATCTGAGAAATTCCAACTAATCCTATCATAAACTTTCTCAAAATTTAACTTTAGCATAAGACCCCTTCTCCCTCTTTATGAACATTCTCCATAACCTCATTAGCAACTAATGCTATACCAATAATTTGCTTGCCACCCGTAAAGGCACTCTGAGAATCCGAAATTGTGACCCCAACAACTTAGAAAGAACTTTAGTAAAAATTTATACACACTAGACACAAGACTAATGGACTTAAAATCTATCACTTTTACAAAATGATCCTTCTTTGGAACCAGGGTAATAAAGGTAGTATTAAAGTTTTTCTCAAATAACACTAGTCGCAAAAAACTCTAATGAGATCATCTTTCACCACATTCCAATTTGTATGATAGTACGTCATCATAAATCCATTAAAAAAATCCATAAACTTTCTCAAAATTTAATAACTTAAGCACAAGACCCTTTCTCCCTGAACACTAGTATCCCACTACGTGTGTGATTTAATGTAAAAGGGATAAGAAAGTAGGAGAGGGTGGGAGAGAAATGGATAAGAGAGTGGGAGAGAGAAAATAGGAATGAAAAACAAATATCTATCCGTTTGAGAGAATTACTATGAATGAAAAGGATAAAAAGGAAACAGAAAAAGCTTCACATAATTATTTACACAAAAAAACTGTCAATTTTTCTCCCGCTTTATAATTTAGTTTCGCCACAGCCTCATTAGCGACTAATGGTGCATCAATAATTTGCCTACCACCCACAAAGGCACTCTGAGGATCCGAAATTGTGTCTCCAACATTACTCTGTCTCTTAGAAATAACTTTAGTTAGTGTTTTATACACACTAGTCACAAGATTAATGGGCGATTGATGGGCTTAAAATCCGTCGCTTTTACTGAATGATCCTTCTTTAGAACTAGGATAATGAAGGTAGAATTAATGTTTTTCCTAATAACACTAGTCACACAAAAATCTTGAAAAACTCTAATGAGATCATCTTTAACCCCATCCCAATTTGTATGATAGTACGACGTCATAAATCCATCAAGACTAGGAGCTTTATCTCTATTCATCTCAAAAGTTGTCCTCTTAATTTGCTCCTCCGTAAATGGTCTTTTCAGCCAAAAACTCTTCATTCTCACAGTAGGACTCCAATCTAAATCCTCTACCATTGGCATCCTCCTCAACCTCACTCAACTCAAGCTCAATTTCCCTTATAAAATTTCTGTGATTTCTTTCATTAGCAATGCTGTGAAACAATCTGGAATTACAATCTTCATCCTTCACCCTGTTAATCCTAGCTTTTTTCCTTCCACTAATATATACCTCATCGAACTCATTAAGCAATTGAGGTCGTTTACCAATTAAATCCTCAGAAAAAACATTTATCTCCTCAATTCTATCAATCTCCTCTACTTCTTTCAAACTTTCTTTCTTCCCAACTTTCACATCGTCAAACACTTCCTTATTCCACTCTTTTAATTTACATTCGACATACCCCAACTTTTTCATAAAAACAAAACCTCCCAACCTACACACACACTCACTCCACCACTACTCAATAAATGTGGCAAAATTGGGATGAGAAATCCACATCTCAAAATGAAAAGGTCTGGGACCCCTGTTGAAGCAACTAGATTCTAAACACACTGAAAAATGATCAGAAACTATTCACGGAAGGACCGTTTTCCCCAACTAAGGAAAATCATCCTCACAATCATTACTTCACAAATCGATCAATATGAGTAGCCTTTGTACGCTCACCAGAAACCGACCAAGTGAATTGAGCATTAGAAAGAGCATTATCTCTAAAATCGCACTAATAAATTTATCAAACCCCCATACTCTTAGTAATTCTTGACCTACCAAACTTATTAGAAGAAGCCTTAATAGATTAAAATCCCACCAATATACCATCGAGACCATAAAGATCATAAAGCTCCTCCCAAAAAGTTCGTTTATCTTTAGGCTGATTAGGCCCATAGACAGAAGAAAACTTCCAAGTCCCATGCCCTCAAATCTCTAAATGAACAGATATCGAATGAGTACCCAAAACAGAAACAAGTCGCACATCGAGTATCCAAAATGACAATTATACCTCCAGAGGCCCCACAAGATGAAAGAAAGACCCTATCTTTAAACTTGGAATCCCAAATATTCCTAACCATCGTTCCCGTAACGGTTTCCAATTTAGACTTTAGAAGAAAGACTACATCTGGGACAACCTTAAAAATCAGCTCCTTAATCAACCTACACTTTCGCCTACACCCTCAACCTCTCATATTCAAACTAACAATCGTCATAAGGAATATTTAGTAAGCCCCCTCTCCTTCCCGAAACCTCCCCATAATTCACTAACGAATGAAGTCGATGCAACTCTTTAATCCTCATTTTCTTTTTAGTACCACCCTCAATTGACTTGGACTTGACCAGCACCTTAACATCATTTCCCGTTGGACTAACCAATCTAATCCCCATTTTATCCAACACCCCCAACCCCCTTTGAGGGTCTCTATTATCATTCAAACCATTCCTCCTAAAGGATTTAAGACCAGGAAATCTCCCTTATCCCCTATTTTCCTTTGGCAATTCGGTATCGGAGAGACAAGCTTAGCATCCACTGGAGTTGGCAAAATACCCTTCCCTGTGTTTTTGTTCCCTAAATCAGGACTTGAAAAACCATCCACCATTAAAATATTACATCCCTTAGATCGAAAAGAAAGATTTTGAACATGAGTATGAACAGAAAGATTAGGAACATCAGAAGGCACAGGAGAAGGTATAGAAGAAGGCACAAAATTCCCTCCATCAAAGGCAATGATGTTAGTCTCTGAATCCACGAGATTACTAGTCAGATTCTGAGGAGATACCAACCCAACAAAATTATCTCTATCATCCAAATTTTGCCCAACAACAACCAGTTCCCGCATATTCTTCTCCGCTTGAAGCTTTGAAGTTTGAACCCTCAACCTTGGAATTCTCAAACAAGTCAACCCCACCTACTGCCAACAAACTCTTACAACAATCATCTCGACATTGTAAACCAGGAACAAGAAGATCGTCGAGCTCATCAGACGTTGCATCTAAATCCCAATCTGCATCATCATCTGCAACATTAACGGACTCCTCCAAGGAACTGCCATTCGAGTCCAAGCTTGCCCCTTCACCGATAGTTTGAGATTTTGGATCGAAGGGAGCTACTAGATGACTTGACACTACCTAACCATCAGCAACGGGCCCTGGAAAGGAATCCAAATTCATCATAACTTCTGTAACTGATTGCTTAATTGCTTCCTTAAATACCTCACTTTGAAAAATATTCATGGATGACAGAAGTTGTAAAACACTACTGATTTTTATTCATCAACACTTTTGGGGACATCCTGCCTGACCTCACTAGTAGAAGCCCCTGTATCCTCCAAAAATCTGCCAAGCGGAAGTTCACGACAACCAATATCCTCATCCCTAGATACCACTGCCTTCCCTTTTAACTTCAAAATTTTATCCTTCACTGCAGAGACTAGTCCAACCCCTATGTCTGCTGCTACTTTCTTAGCCAAAGTTAAATGAATCTCGACTAAAATTAAATGAATTTGTTAATTTTGAGTTTGAAAATGTCACAAATTGACTTCAAAAAGTCGATAACGATCTTATAGTTTGGAACATAGTGTACAAATTTCGTAGAAAGTATTTGTCCCAGTATAAACTACTTTGCTGTGCCCATCATAAATACTTACTTTGGAAGTGTTCTTTTTATAGTTATCTGCAGCTTTAGTTGCCTAATTTCCCTTCTCTGCCATTTGTTTATATAATCATGTGTTTGGATTGTGTAGCTTTAGGTGTAGGTTTGCATTTAATCTGATGTTGGAGAGGAAATTATTAACAGTCTGTTTGGTACATGCACCACTTTCATCCTTTTAAGTTACACGATTTGTAGTTATTTGTTATGTATGACTATTGACTAATAATTAAAAATATTCTAATTTGGAACTCTTATGTTCCTGCTTTTGTGATGTGAAATAATATTATTCTGCTTATACATGATTCAATGGGAAACAGTGTTAGCACTCGTATCCCTCTAGCATCAAAACGATGATCGTCTTTCTCTTTCTACTACAGTCACTTGCTCATCTCTCAGCTATAAGATATAAGATGGTGGTATCGAGATTATTAAAGTTGCTAATACAGAGCATAATAAATTTCTTTAGTTATACTCTGTTATAAGCAAACGAATGTATGATGTAGATACATAATTTCAGGATCAATATTACTGCTCTGCTGATAGCAACTCTCAGTGTCTCTTTTTCTAGTTAGTTTAATCATCTTTAGTTTCCTGTACTATTAACTGACACATTGTCTGCTTCGCTGATATAGGTAGTTATTCCATTACACCAGCTTAAAGCAGTTAATGCTTCATCAAGCAGAACCAGTTCTGCTGAAAAATACATCCAGGTTATATCTGTTGATAACCATGAATTTTGGTACATGGGTTTTTTGAACTATGACGGCGCAGTGAACTGCCTAGAGGAAGCCCTGCAAGCGGCCAGTAACTCGCATTCTGTGTGAATTAAATGTATTGGGACTTGCATCATATGGTATGGTGTTGCCCTCAATGATCTGATCAAGGATATGATGGAAAAGAACCATCGAGAAGGATTTGCATGCCTATCTTCCTTGACGAATAATTTCTTTGATATATATGCTTTAGAGAAGTAACTGGGAATTAATTTGTGGAATATTTTGAGGAACTGCACAGGTACATCATGGACATGGATTTAATTTTATCATTACAACTCATATTTGTGATTAATCCAATCCTTCTTATGAGGCTACTAGTTATTATTATTCTCACTTACAATCATTAGTCAACCACTCCCATAAATTTATCTTCTCTGTGCAACACTCGCATGCACCCACCATATATAATTACATTTCATGCCATTCGAATAATAATTTGGTTCATTATTTTGCTTGAATTCAGTTAAATTGCACGGCTGAACACAAATAAAATTGGGTAAAAGATTTTGGTATTAAGAATTAGCAATATATTTACTGGATTTTGGGCTAGGGTTTTGAATTAACTGTAAGATTTTAAGTTTTCGACCAATTAGAGGGAGAGAAAAATGACAAATTTTCAAGAAATTAAAGCATATGTAAAAAATAGGAGTCACAAAAACAAAATACTTGAGGGAGAAAAGTATTTCATCATTCTCCTTTTAGCTAGGACATTCCCATGGACTATTCTCAACCATGACACCAATAAGAGTTTCATTTGTCTTAAAATTTTACCTATAGAGTCTAATTATATAGCTATAAAATTTATGAATAGTAATATAAAAAGGGCATCCTTAATATTTACCTACACTTACATTATTGTAAATAAAACTCTTTTTATAAAATGAAAAGAGTAATTTATATATAATAATTGGATAATATTAAGTTACACCAAACAATAATCATGTTAAAAAAATGCAACTACTCGCTCTATTTCACAACAATAGTTGCATTTGACTATTTAGGGAAACGTAGGAACTATATGTTTGAAAAGAACTTTTTTAGATAGTCATAAAAATTGAATACGATTGTATTTAAATTTTATCTATTTAAAAATCAAATTAATATATATATTCCATCCAGATCTACTCTAATTAATTAAGTTGATGGCGGGTACTCAAATTTTTAGGTAACGAATATGGTCATGCATGAATTCTAGAGAGGAATGAAATGATAAATTGAATTAGAACACCATATGTAATTCAATCTTGATGATGTCTTATCAATGAGCTATTTTTGAGTGACAATTAAGAGACGCACGTTCATGTATACACATTACTAGTGCTATATAAATAGAGGAGTACTACTTTTACATGTTTCCTTCTCAAGTAAAAGTGGTATCCACTGTATAAAAAAATATATATAAAAATATCAAAAATATATATAAAAATATCACTATTAGAGTGCATATATATATATATATATATATATATATATATATATATATATATATATACGGGGATCGATCCAGAGTTAACATTATAAAAAATAGTCTAGCTTTACAACACATTGTGACCTTTCATTTTAAGATTGAACGGTTAATAAAGCTCCCATCCGCAATTTAGTTTTTAGTATTTCGCATTTTAATACTACGGACATGACAAATGACCGAAATACCTCTCCTTATAAAAGTCTCCGTCCGCAGTATTAAACTGCGGTATGACTGACCAATTTAAAAACGACGTCATTTTTAAATAAGTGTCGTCCGCAATTATTGCGGACTCTGCAATTATTGCGGACGCTAAGTATGTCTGGTTAATTGGAAAACGACATCGTATTGTTGGTCAAATTAAAAAAAAAAACTAGTTTTCTAAGCTCTCCAATATTAAACTGCGGAGCCTGATTTTTTTTTCTTTCTTAATTTCATTTTCCATTCTCTCTCCTTCCCTTACTCTTATCATCCACCCCATCTCTAATTCTCATGTTCTTCTTACACTGTTTTCCGTCTGAGGACTGGGGATGCATTCTGTAGTTGGAATCCTATCAAAATTGCCACGATTTTGGACCTCAAAATCTCCTCTGCAAAATAGAAGTTTTCTTATTAAAATTGCCACAATTTTGAACCTCAAAATTTCGAACTCCATAGCTTCTCTATAACTCCTCTAGTTTTTCGGCTAAATCTTCAATTTTTCCTCCCATACCAATCCCACATTCTTCCCTTCATAAATTTTCTTTCTCCCCTTCAAATGGATTAGCAAATTAATCAACATTGAAACAGTAAATAAACTTAATTCAGAAAGTAATGATGCTCTGTTTTCTTTATGAGATTATAACATTAACCAAAATTTAGTAGTTAGAATCTTTTTATCAATGAAAAGAAGATTTCCCTTTTATCTGACAAATGTGATGTTCGTGAAATGTGAATAACATAAATTATAGCTTCAATCATAATTCTTGGGGAAAAAAATAGAGGAAATACAAAAGAAAATACTAGTATTATGATTTGTATCTTTTTCCAAATATGATTTTGTTAATTCAAGATAGGCTCAAATGGGTTCCTAAAATTTGGCCAATAACACACACAAAAAAATAAAATATAAAGGAAAGCCCATTGTAGTATTGAAAAACCTGAGAAATTAATATAGATAATTATTACTTGTATCCTTTTCCAAATATGATTTTGTTAACTCAATATAAGCTCAAATGGGTTCCTAAAAATAGGCCAAAACCATAGAAAAAATAAAAAATAAAAAATAGCCCGTATTGAATGTGAATTTTTTTTAGAGAAATTAATACCATCAGAAACCAAAGTTACTTAGAGTCCTTTTCATCTGAACTCTATTCCTCTCCAATTTTTTCAAGGCAAATTCTCTCTCCATCCTCAAAAGATTACACTCCGCCCTCAAAATCTCCACAGTATGTGTAATAAAAAAAAATTAGGCTTCGCAGTTTAAAAAACTAAAAAAAAATTGAATTTGGCCAACAATACGACGTCTTTTTTTAATTGGTCAGCCATACTTAGCGTCCGCAGTTTAATATTGTGGACGACACTTATTTAAAAATAACTTTGTTTTCAAATTGGTCAGTCATACTTAGCCTTCGCAATTTAATACTACGGACAAAGATTTTTATAAAGAGGGGTATTTTGATCATATATCTCGTCCGCAGTATTAAACTGTGAAATACTGAGACTAAATTGCGAACAGGAGCTCTATTCAGAGGAGGAAGGAGGGGGCGGGGCCGAGGTCATATGACCCTGCCACCCTGGATCTCCGGGGGGTTATTGGCTTTTCTTTCCCTTCCTCTTTCTTTTATGTATTTTTTTTTCTCCTTTACTTTTTTCTTGTTTTTGCTTTATCGTCAAAGTGGGGCAGAAAAAGGTGGTAACAATTCTCTCTGTAAATTAATTAAAAATAAAAAGTTAAAAAAATAGAATAATTTTTTTGGATCTCACTATAGTGACCATAAGTGCACCATAGTTCTATCCAATCAAGATTATTAAATCTCTCTTCTTTTTTTTTTTTTGCTGAAATTCCTTCTTTTAAGCTAATTAATCACATGAACCACAATATAAGGTTTTGAATATATAATATTATAATTTGTAATTTATCTATAAAAGTAGCTAATTTGTTGACTAAAAACTTCAAAATCAGATTAATAGTCTCATAGTTCGGGAGAAATTAAAATATATATATATATATATATATATATATATATATATATATATATGTATTTAAAGTCATTAGACTCACAATTCAAAGTTTGACAAGGGTTGTAATAGGATGTTGTGAAATACTATAATTGAACAAAATAAATTTGAAAGAAGCACTCCAGGCGTCAATAAATAATTTTTTTACTGATGTATTTTGACTCGTCTCTAAAAATGTTCTGGTTCTGCCACTGGCTCTAATAAAACTTTCAATTTTAAGATGTAGGATCACGATGAGTTGTAAAGCTAGACTCTTTTTTATAACATTAGTTATGAATCGATCTCCTATATATACATGACGTATCTAACATATACATATATATATATATATATATATATATATATATATATATATATTGTCCCGATCTTAAACTTACCCCTTATCCAACATACTTTGCATACCCTTCTTTAGAACCCGTCAATTTAACTTTTAGCGACGGACAACATATAGCGACGACCCGAACCTATAGAGACGAACCGAATCGTCGCCCGGTCCGTCAATGAAAGGGGGTATGCAAGGTTTGTTAGATAAGGGATAAGTTTAATATCCGGACCGTATATATATATATATATATATATATATATATATATATATATATATATATATATATATATATATAGCAATGATCAAGTGCATACCACTTATCTTACTCACCCTTGTTATCTCCCCTTTAGGCGACGGTTTCGGTCATACAACTGTCGTCTATACTTTTAGCGACGCTATATGTTGTCCGTCGCTAAAAGTATAGACGACGGTTGTATGACCAAAATCGTCGTCTAAAGGGAGGTGAGCATGGATGAGTAAGATAAGAGGTATGCACTTGATCCAGACCGTATATATATATATATATATATATATATATATATATATATATATATATATATATATATATATATATATATTGAAATATATTAAAATGAACGCATGACAAATAGGAACAAGGATTGACACGGGTAGTCTCTGTCCTTAAGTTGTTTATTGCCCCTTACCACTAAGGTTTGCTAAATATATCCTGAACCCCGGGTCGCGGGTCATTGTGACCAACTCCAAGCCTTTCGTTTAGTACCACTAGTGAATTAAACTATACCACATATACTTATAAAGTATTAAATAGTTTTATTCCTATTCAATTTGAGATTTAAAGAAAATAATTTTCTTAAACAACAATGAACATTTTCATGTACTCTACTTTGGATACAATTAAAACATAATATATAATTCCTACTTGAATCATATATTACTCTCTATTAATCTTCTTGTAATAGACTATCAAATACACTTTTAATTTAATATAAATTCAATCAATTAATTGGTCTAAATTAATCCCCAAATTGATCAAAACTCATGTAAGAAAAGGTACAATTAACACACACACACACAAATATATATATATATATATATATATATATATATATATATATATATACACAACTGTGTATTATACAATAGAGCTATGGCGACGGGTTTTTTGGGCTATCGCGACGGTTCACCCGTCGCTATAGCTAGCCCAAAATAGCTATTGCGACGGGTGAAACCGTCACTATAGCCCAAAAATCTGTCACCATAGCCGACTGTATAACACACAGATGTGTATATATATATATTTTCTCTCTCTCTCTCTCTCTCTCTATATATATATATATATATATATATATATCTGACATGCATGCTGCATGCCAATGAAACTAACTTGTTTGCTGGTTAAAGACATGGATGATGGGGCTGGGAGGGGCAAAGCAAAAGTCTATTATAAGATGGGCCAGCCTGTTCTATATTATTGCTCACAACTTATTATTTAGTAACTAGTCTTTTAAATAGACGCAGTTTTGTTAAAGAAAGTTTAATTGGAATAAGCGCTTTGTTTGACAAAATAGTGTGAAAATGTTTCATTAATATACTAAATACCTTATATGATGTTAAATAAAACACTTAAAATATATACTAAATGTTATTTAAAAAATTAGAAGGGTTGTGATCAGTTTATATATTGAAAATATTATATTCAGCTTATAATTTATCTTATATAAACAGTAAGAAATGCTTATTTCTTAGTTTATTTTTTTGATATAAGCTAAACAAATATTTTTTTAACTTATTTTTTTCAAAAAATAAAATAAATTACGACAAACTACCTGTGTTCGATTAGGAAAAATATAGAGAGCAACTACATTAATTTAATGTACTCTCTTCGTTCTATGAAAAAAAAGTGTCTTATTTTTATTAATCAAATATAACATTTATTATTACGTTATTATTATCAAATTATTTTTTATTTTATTATTTTTATAAATGAGATTTTCTTGTGAGATAAGAGGGGGTGAATACTAGGGGTGTAAATCGAGTCAAAAGTAGTTCGATACTCAACTCGAGATCGGCTCGAAAATATGGTCCAAAACTCGAATTCGAAGTTGATCCGAGTCGAATTTGATACATGCTTGTTTTATGTTTAGTGATACACGAGTCGAATTCGAGTATACCAGTGTTCGCTCATATTAGGGATCGAGTATTTCATTTTTTCTCGAACCATACTCGATATCTGCTCGATGGATCATATTCGAATATTAGTCTGATTCATGCTAATAAGCTAAATATGTGATATTTATATCAATCTTTATAATTTATTAAGTGGGGTATGAAATTGTGTAAACTTGTACTTGAATAAATCAATTAATTGAATGTCAATTTATATTATATTCTTTATAATTTCAATACATAAATAAAAGTGAAAAAGTTTTATATATAAATATTAGTTAAGTAACCAATTTAGTATGTAGTGGTTCAATTTTAAGTGAAATGATTCATATTCGAAACTCGATTTGAAGGCTCATGAGTAACTCGCTTTATAAATGAGTAGAATGATTCGAGTCGAATTTGGCGTAAAAATATAAATCCCTTATCGAATTCGAATCGAATTTGAACTCAATTTTTTTGAGTCGAACCGAATCTGAACATAAAAATATTCGTTGATATTGGATTCGTTTACACCCCAAGTGAATACGTAGGTTGAAAATGAAGGAAAATAATTAAGAGATTAAAGGCTGGCAAAGAATTAGAAATGGAATTCAGGTTCGTCCCCACGCTCTTCTCGTCTTGTCACTATCCACCACTCTTTTCCTCTATTTCTCTCTCTCTCTCACACACACTCTTTCTCTCTCAAGTCTCAACATATATACAAAATATCACACACGCAAGCATTAGGTTGTGTCCAACACTCGCTTGAGAGGATGTTTTTTTTTCTTGTTATATTATACTGAAATTTAATAATACTCACACACCTTATCCTAACATGCTAAGACTCAAAATAATTGATATATATATATATATATATATTCCGATTTTTCAGCTAATTGAAGGAGCGAATTAAGAACAAATCGATTATAGCGACGATTTTTTTTATCACTATAACATAAAAAATCGATTTTTTATGTTATAGTGACGGAAAAAACGTCACTATAGCTGTTTCGCTCTTAGTTCGCTCATTCCAGTTCGTTAAAGAGAGTCCAACTCTCTTTAATATGCAAGTACTTCTAGATTTCTTTTTATCTCATATATTCACATACGTCGACATAAATTTATTGTTGTATGTAAAGTCATTTTGAGTTGTTACATAAATATATACCTGGCAAACGGGCGGGCCGGGCCGGGCCGGGCCGAGGCCGGGCCGGGCTAAAAAGGCCCGGGTTTTGGTGGGCTGAAAATGGCCGGCCCGTGGCCCGTGGCGGGCGGGCCGGCCCGGCCCGCGGGCTTCGGCCATTAAATATTTTTTTTTTACAAACTCTTTGTTACACCAAAAATAATAATAATAAATATTAAAAATAATAAAATAATTAATAATAAACAATAATACAAACAAACACGATTAATTAATTACATACATTAACTACATATCTCAATTAATTAAAATTGTAATAGTATTATAAATTAGTATTATTAATTAATTTTTAATTATAGTTAAAATATATTGAAGATTACATTAAAAACAAATAGTTGTTGTAGCTCAGTTGGTTTGAACTCTTATTTATTTACTTACAAGTCTTGTGTTCAAGCCTCACAACCTAACACTTTATTTAAAAAAAAAAAAAAAATTGTTGGCAGGCGGGCCGGGCCTCCACGGGCCGGGCCAAAAAGGCCCGGATTTTCATGGGCTTAAAAACAGTGGCCCAAAGCCCGGGTTTTGGCGGGCGGGCCGGCCCGGCCCGCGGGCTTTGGGCCGGTTTGCCAGGTCTACATATATACTTCATCCGTTTAAAATTAAATATACAATTTGACTTTTTAGATCAAACATAACATATTAACTTAAAATTTGATATAACTCATAAAATTTAGAATGAAATAAAGTTTTTGATATATTCTATACAATTGTAATAATTGTATCAATTAAATTTGTATTAATTTAAAAATATGTCATCGTTTGATCTTAAAAATAAAATAAGTAGTGCTATAGACACAAACTATTTTACAAACTACTAATGTGGTATACTCCACCTCAGCATATTGATCAACAAATTATTTTAATATAGTTTTCAGCCCCACACAATATGCTGAGGTAGAGTATGTCACATCAATAATTTATAAAATATTTATAAAATAGTTTATGTCTATAGTATTATTCAAATAAAATTATTTCTTTAATTTGGAATGGAGAGAGTATATAATATATCTATCTAAAGTAATCCTCTCTCTTTCACTACCAACCTTTTTTAATATGTTCTACTATATAATAGATTGGGCCTCGGCCCGTTATGACCAAGTAGACTCGTGGGCCACAACGACCCTTTGTTTTTCTGAGAAGAAGGTTCCAAATTAAGTTCGAAGAGCGGCGCGTGCATCTCCAATACTACCGAAGAAGAGTGGTTTGTGCATCCGTGTCTTATAATATTCATAACAGGTCACAGGATTAAGTAGAGAAACCGTAAATGCAGGGTGACGCAGTGGGAGTGTCACAATTGTCGGAGACCAGATGCACGTAAACCCACTGCCTTAATTTCTCCGATGTAATTCCCGTGTTCCCCACATCCAATGTACCAACCAGACTACCATAGCATTCATAAATATGCATTGTTTTCAACGCGCCGCCATCACGCGCTTCTTGGTGTTTTAAATGAGAAGGTGGGCCATGAGGTGCATGTCAGTTCAAATACACTACTACTACTAGCTAGCTAGCTAGCTAGCTAGCACTTAGCAGTTAGCAGGGGTACGGAAATGCGTGCTCGTATACGACGGAGAAAAGTTGGAGGAACAAGTGTTTGGAGCGTGTGTAGGCGCGTGCAGCAGCTTTCTTTTTGGATTATTGCATTTTTCCTTGCTGCCTGCTCCCCTCTCTGACCACATTACTGTAATGTACTGTGCCCACACACCACCACATCTCTCTTACCCCTTTCATCTTTCCTGCAATTTACAGTCCCTCTGTTGCTTTTACCTACCGGTAAAAAAAAAGAAAGCCATGTCAGAGGCTGAAAATTGTTACCGGCTATCGCCGGTGGAGAGAAGGAGAGATTAGAGATGAATTTTGTTAATTAATACAATTAGTAATACTGTAGATTATCCAAAAAATATTTTAAAAATTAAATTGAATTTGCACCACAATTTTAATCTCAGAAATTCACTAATTAAATAAGATCAAACCGGCTCGGTTACTACATTTTCTTTCAATGAAACATGTAATTTTAAACTTAAGGAGTAACCAATATTAATTGAGGATACATTTTTTAAATTATATAGTATAAAATTATTTTAAAAAATCATTCTTTAGGATGGGGGATTAATAGTAATATCTACTACTAAGTTTTTATACACCACAAAAATAAACTGAATAATTAATTCTTTTTTTGGTAGTTGGATTAATAATTTTCATATTAAAATTTGGTTAAACAAAGACATGCCTAGTATCCGGTGACAAGTAGTATAAATGCAGGCTAGTAGTAGAAGTAATTATTAGCTGAGTGGATTAGGGAAAATAAGAGACAAAAAAGGCTCCAAGTTCTGAAATGGAGTTTGAGGAGCAAGAAGAGGCAGCTGATCAAATTGAGCTACCGCATTCACATCCACAGCCACCGACTTACGACTCACTACTCAACAACAACTCCGGCCGCCCCAAAATGGCAACCAGCCCAGTAATGCTGGACTCCCCACCATCCAGAAAGCCCTGCAGGTACAGAGAGTGCTTGAAGAACCACGCCATCGGACTCGGCGGCCACGCTGTCGACGGCTGCTGCGAGTTCATGCCTGCCGGAGCTGAAGGCACCCTCGACGCCCTCAAATGCGCCGCCTGCAACTGCCACCGCAACTTCCACCGCAAGGAACCCTCTGCCGCCACCGGCGGCGAGGTCATCAATTTCCCATCTCCCCACCACCATCACCACCATCTTCACCACCCCCATCAGCAGCACTTCTTACCTTACTACCGGACTCCGTCCGGGTACCTCCACATGGCGCCGCCGCCGCCTCATCAGCAGAGGCCGCTGGCTCTGCCGTCAACCTCCGGGGGCGGTGGGTCGCAGGATCAGGAGGAGGATATGTTGAACCCAACAAATAATAACAACAATATGAGTAGTAGTTTGTTGAGGAAGAGGCATAGGACAAAGTTTACGGTGGAGCAGAAGGATAAGATGATGGCTCTGGCGGAGAGGTTGGGGTGGCGGATTCAGAAGCAAGACGATGAGGCGGTGCAGCAATTTTGTGAGGAGACAGGAGTAAGGCGGCACGTGCTTAAGGTTTGGATGCATAACAACAAGCACACTCTTGGTAAGAAACCCTAGAAAATAAATTTGCTCCATTAATTAAGAACACCAAATCCCAGCAAAAATGGAGGAGATATCATTTATCCATATGTGGAAATCTATATATTATATTTGTGTGGCTGAGGAATATGCTGCTATTGGGGAGTTTTAGAGCTTCTGCTAATGTTAGGGCTTTCTCTTTTTCTTTTTTTCCTGTCATTTTTTATCTTAACTTTATTTTAGTAATTATAGTTTGTTCCTTTTGGTTTTCAATTCTGAGGTGCTGCTAGCTGGTAATTGAACACTCTACTAATGTTTAACTTGTTTTTCATTGGGTACATTTCATTAATTAATTAACATGGTTTTAGTGAATATTGGTACGATCACTATAATTTAGGGCACAACGAAGCTTAGGATTGTGATTTTTTTATAAAAAAAAAAAATGAGGAAAAGATTTTGAGTATTAGGTTTATTTTCATTGAGAACTCATATTGGTGGTTTGTCTTTTGTTTTGTATATATTTTTGATGTCAGTAAAATTTATTAAGGAGAGAGAATCCGAAGAATGATTTGTTATGATTTAGGGGTTGCAAATGTGCGGTGTTGATGAAGCTGCCTGCATTTTTCAGTTGTGGTGGTTGATCATCTCCCCTTTCTCTCTCCCTATCTGTACGTCGCATGTGCTGTCTCTGCCATTTGCTTCATCACCTTTTCGTTTTAAAACCAGAAAGCCTCCCGAGAGAGAGAGCATCCAGCCAAGAGATCTGTGTGTTGAAGAAAATAAAGCAGGAAAGAAAAGAAGAAAGTAAACTCATTTAATTTCACCCTCTCCATAATGCTTCTTGATCACTATACGAATGAGCCCCTTTTCTCTGTGTATCATGTTTGAGGGTCTTTACTCTTTATACTAGGTATCAAATTACAGCCTTTGCATGCCTGCATTTCTTCTCCTCTTCCACTTTTCTACGTCTCCTTTAAGAAGATGCCTCCATTTCCAAATGTTAGTACCAAATAACATTGAGCTAGCAGCTACCTAAATTTAATTTTTAATTTTCAACTCTATCTTATCAGTTGGATCTTTCTTTTTCTCTTCTATTTTTGAGGTCAATACTTTAATTTGGTCTTTCTCCTCTTTCTTTGGTGCACTACCTAACTTTCCAGTTTTGAGTTTTGGCGCATATTTTTATTAGTATATATTCCTTCAGTTCCAAAAATTAAAGATATTTTTCTAATGAATATTGGTATATTTATAATGGATTCGGTTAACTTTATAGTAAGTTGATCAATTGATCAATACAGTGTTAACACGCAGAGATAGATCATCTCCCGTCTGCGTGTCGATATTGTATTGATTAAAATTAACTTTATATTAACCACTTCCGTTTATAATATATAATAGTAGTATACATGTAATGATAGTCTGGATGAGTTGTTTGTATGTGTATGATGGGAGTGGTTTAATTTTAATCAATTGATTAATATAATATAGACACGCAGACATAATGTTATCTTTCTGCGTGGTCAGTTGACAGACTTACAATAAAATTAATTAAATGGTATCCGAATCCGTGTATGAATGATTAATGAGCTTCTCTCTGGGTGGGAAGGCAGAACCCAGATGTTTGATTATAGATGGGATGTGTACCTTAACCTTGGGAAGGAAACAAATGATGAACTGTATACTATATATGCATGTTCTTGTATGTACCAGTATATAGTATTTAAGTACACCGTATAACAGCTATATATATATATATAATTGTCTTGCACTTTTATTCTACTAGTATTTCTTTCTTATAATATGAGTAGTAGTTTTCTTTGTCTTGGGAAGGAGAAATTGTATGGGCAACAACAGTAGTGATACAGTATGCCCTCTCTCATGGAAACTCCATGTTCCAGAAAGTCGATAGATCCAAAGCTTGGTCCCTAAATTCTGTTTATGTATATCTTCTTCCCTTTTTGATCTTCTAACGGGAACATGTGGGCACTCAAGCAACAACAACATATATATATATATATATATATATATATATGTTGCATGTGTACGTATATGTATTTGTAGAGGGCCACAAGGCCATTGCTTTTGTTTCTGCAATTAATTTCATATATATGTATATATATATAGGTGATATGTGATGATACTGAGATACCATTAAAGTGCCCATTGATTCCTTCACTGATTTTTGCTTCACGTATGTATGTATTTATATATATATGTGTGAAAGACTCGTTAGTTTTAATTAGGGTAAGATTGAAGAGATTGATGTGACTATACATATATATATATATATATATATATATATATATTTTGTGCCCTTATACCGCATATTTCTATTAATGTGGCATCATGCCCTAATTTTTAGTAGAGAGTTTTTAACTTTTGCTTACAAATGGCAATTTGTGAATTCAGGCCTACCTGTAAAATTACTTGGAATGGGCACGTCTGTCATGTTTGCAGGGTAATACCGAACACTCCATCCCTCATTTTTTATATATTTTTTTATCATCATAGACTCTCTAATTCATTTGAAAGGAGGAGATCCTAATTCCATACAATCAATTAAGTTTTTATCATTTTCCTACAATGACAAGCACCGGTGCTTAATATAAAAAATTACTAATTATTACTCTTTATGTTCCATAAAGTTGCATTTCTAAAAATTATGAATATTAAAAATATATTTTTATTACATATTTATTCTAGAAATTAAGGATTACTTGCTAGTTTAGTAGTGGCACATAATAATATAATTATGGATGTATGAAAATTTTCATTTTAACTAATAATTATTGCTACTAGTAATTCCAAATAAAACCTCTAAATCCAATTGGTGTAAATTTAATAATTTCTATCTAAAAAACAAAAAAAAGGAAAAAGTTTCGACTCTGTTATACTCCGAACAACCTCATGTTGATATGTATAAAAGGGATTGGAACAACCTGATCTCATCAACCTCGTCATCCTCGATCATAAACAGTACTGTATTAGAGATTGATGAATATATATATGCGTCAATTCAGTTACAAAGCTTCCTCTGTCGGTTGTAATGACATCAGTTTTTTGCGATTTCTTCTTGTGATCAGGACTCTGGTCCGCCATCGTCAACAGTGCTGCAGCATTTTTCAGCCAAACTTCATCTAGTAATAGCTAGCTGGTGATATATATATATATATATATATATATATATATATATATATATATATATACACACACACACACGAGGATCCATCTACAGTAACCGGTTACTGTGGAGCAACCTCTTTTTTGATTTGTTGTAATTTTATTTTTTTTTACTCCAGCTGCTACAATAACAGATCAAAAAAGGAGTTGCTCCACAGCAAGCGGTTACTGTGGATGGAACCTCTATATATATATATACACACACTAGTAATTGTTCGTGCATAAATGCATGACGACATTAGACCAAATTACAAATCTTAACTTATCATATTTTTGTTAAATTGTTCCCTAAATATTTTTTAGTACAATTGTTCTTCATAGATACGTTAGTCATGCAAAGATGTTCCTCTAATTTTTTTAATCTATTAAAAAATAATTTTCTCTCTCCTCTCTCCTCATTTTTTAAATTTTTTTATTTTTAAAATTTATGTAAAAAATACTCTTCTTCTTTTTATTTATTTATTTCTATATGACATTTTGAATTTAATATGATTTATCTAATTAAAAAATGAATATATCTCAAATTGATTTAAACAAATCAAAAGTGATCCTATATTTTGAACAAAAAAATTTAAAAATATTTTCAAAATTTTTATCATACGACTATTATTAAAAGTTGAACTCATTATTTTTATAGACAAACAAAGAAATTTTGAAAAGGGCGTTAATACTAAAAGGGTGACCCATGTTGCTTATTATTATTATTATTATTATTATTATTATTATTATAGTGTAGTGTGAATTTGATTTGGGCGATAATTTTTTTATGTGAGTCATTAGATTAAGTTGGAAGAATCTGAACTATTTTTGTGTTTTGTCAAATGAAAGATTCAAAATTAGTTCTGTTTTATTATTATTATTATTATTATTATTATTATTATTATTATTATTATTACTATTATTATAGTGAAGGTTAATTTGATTTGGGCGGACATTTTTTTATGTGAGATAAAATGTGAACCTTTAGATTAAGTTGGAAGAATCTAAACCGTCTTTGTGCTTTGTTAAATAAAAATTTTAAAATAGGTTCTGTTTTATTATATATATATATATATATATATATATATATATATATATATATATATATATGTGTGTGTGTGTGTGTGTGTGTGTGTGTGTGTGTACTCCCTGTGAAAGATCCAGTTAGCATAAAGTTTAATTTTTGATAAGTTGATCAATTGATCAATAGAATACTAACACACATAGAATCTCGTTTGCGTGTCAATACTCTATTTGTCAATTAATCAATTTACTCAAAAATAAACTTCATAATAACCACTTTCACATATGAATAAGGGACCAATTAAAGGTTTGGCCTCTTATTCCGATCCATTGATTGGACCCTCGGATAATCATTAAACTTGGCTATGTTTGAAATTTTAGTCACTCTTTTATTTTCGAAAATAAAACTTTGTAGATTATTTATTAATTTAATTACTCTAAGGCAATTTGATGCCTCGGGACGTACTATTTAATATTAACTTCTTCCTCGAGACTATTCGTAAATAACTTCAATTAGAAACAAAAAAACTAATTCATCAAGTTGTTATTTTTGTAGTACAAAAATAAAAATATATTTTAAAATATAAAATAATATAAATATATTAAAATAATTCAATTCTATATATATATATATATATATATATATATATATATATATATATAACACATAATTACAAACAAACCACCCTATATATTGCATATGTATACTTGTACATATGTTGTATTGGACTTGATATTATATACCTATAGCTGGGGAGTTCTTGCCGGTGTTTAATGTGTTGCGCATTAAGTCGTCCATGTATTTCACGGGAGAGATACTGACAACTAATATGCAAAACATGTGCCCTATATATATATATATATATATATATATATATGTACGTAGTAGCTTCACGCATCTGATCAAGTTAATATTAATTCAAGGCCACTGGTACAAGTTATCAGTTAGAATATATATGGGGCAGAACATGGAATTTTCGACACGTTAGAATATATATGGGGCAGAACATGGAATTTTCGACACGCGTATCTTCCTTCAATAAGTCTGTTATCACGTCCAACCGTTTACATACATTTACATATATATTTTGATAGCCAATGTGTATAGCAAATTATATAGGTCATCAAAATATATATGTGAATGTATATGAACAAGATATGAGCGGTTATATATAATAATAAACTTATTCAAAAACAAAATTTAATTTTTGTTCAGAATGTATTCAATGCAACGGTGACAACACACTCACATAATCACATAAATGTATTGTTTCAAACTTCGTTATGTTTTATTTAAGACTTCTATTTAAATTAAAATGTTATGTTCATTTATTCAAAACTTCGGATCAAATATTTATTTTTGAATTGTGAAATGAGATAATATGATTTTGAACTGTGAAAAAGTATCGTTTAGAATATCAATAATATTGAGAAAATATTTTGAAATCCTCAGTCTGACTATGTATAGAACCTGTTATTGATTACGTTTAGTTCCGGAGCTAATTTAGGACCTACTAAAGCCTTTTAGATATCCTTCGGGGAGCGTGCATATTAAATACTCCCTCCGTTCCTAAAAGTTTGCTATTTTAGAAGAAAAAATTTGTTCTAAAAAGTTTGTCGTTTACAACTTTCGAGGAGAATAAATTATTTACTTTCCTATATTACCCCTACCTTCTCTCATTGTCTCAAAAAATTCTCTCCCATGTATTAATAGTTTTCAACTTCTGATAAAGGGGTAGTGATGAAATTTTAAACAAATTTTACTTGGTAAATGATACTTTCTTAATCCATGTGTCAAAACCTTAAACGACAATCTTTTAGGAACGGAGGTAGTACCTTAATAGGGTGTGTGATCATTGATGTCATCGAACTTTTGGGAAGTGTTACAGGGCTATTGTAACCTTAGTCGCTAAGGCTGTGGATTAAAAGATATATTGTATACATTGAAATCATTGTTGAATTGTTTTAGTTTTGAAAGCCTATATATTATTGTTATTGAGAAAAAAGATATTTCGAAAACAAAGTATTTTTGCATATAAGTAATTAGGATTGATCCACCTAAGTAGTTAGGATTGTCAGTTGTTGGGCTTCACCTCTCACCCTTTACAAATTTTTACAGTTCCCATCGTTGGAAGCTGAGCACTTATTTGATACGCTTTGTATAGCTGGAGTTTAGATTAGGATGTTATTTCTTTTAATGTGAAATTTTGATAAAACTCTTAGTTTCGAAGAGTCGCGTCTCCATTTTATGATTTTGATACTTAGTGATACTTCATTTTGAACTAGATTTGAAAGATATTTATTATTGAGTTGTTTTGTTTGGATTGCGCTATTGATATTGTTCCCTTGCGGTTCGGGTTTGCGACTAGGGATGTAAATGGTAATTGAAAATTTCGTATTCGTCCGCATCCATATTCGAGAAAAAATGGATATATCCGTATTCCAAAAAAATGGATATATCCGTATTCGGTTTAAAGGTATCTGCAAATAAATGGATACGAATACAGCTTTAAGTGTATTCTTATTCGTTTAACATCCGACCGTAAATATATCCGGCAGATAGCGGATAGCCGGATTCGAATCCGTATCATGAATTTATATATATATATTATATAATAAGTAAAATAATTTTTTAAAAGTGGCATTCCTTATATAATAATTAGTTTTTATTATCATACGAAAATTATTTTAAAAATATATCATTTCACTTCTAAAAAGTAGGAAATAACACTTTAATTCTAATATTAATAAACATAAATAAATTGATTTAAGTATAGTTAATTATATATTTTTACTATCATACAGTTAAAATATCTAAAATGTATCATTTACCAAGAAAATTATATACTAGAATAACAAAACTATAGTTATTAGCTTGTTATAAATTTTTTTACTTTTAAAACTTACTTGCAATGTTGGGAGGTAAGAACAATGAATAATATAATTTTATTGTTAAAATGTGTTAATTTAGAATTAATCTAGAAGGGGGTTGATTAATTAATTAATTAATTCAAGCTTATGAATTTTTGGGTGGAGGGAGTATTTTTCACTTTCATTTACCCAATTATTTAAACATTAGAAGTTCAAAAATTTAAAGTAAGTCCAAAGTAAAATTTGGATCAAGTTGGATTAACTATTTGTCAATTGTCACATATACATTATAACTCGCACTCTCCATAAATATAACAAAATAAAATAAACTTTTTATAACTATATAAATTGTAATCTATGTATTGAGGATAAATTATAAATAAAAGTTCTCATACACATATTATTAAAGTTTTAATCAAGTATTTGAGAAAAAAATAATTAAATATTTAATATAAACTTTTGAATCTAATTATAAATTATAAATCTTCATACATACTACAGTATTACAACACACACATAAAATGGACATCTAAACATTAATAAGTAAAACATTCATTTTGAAATTTAGGATTTCAAAAATGATGAAAACTTATTTATATTGTAATTTAGAACATTGATTACTGTATTTAAATATTTATTAAAAATAAATAAATTAACATTCATTCATTAATAAACTATATTTTAAAACTCATTATTTTTTATTCTAGTTATAGTTACGGCTGTAAATGGTAAGTAGAAAATTCTTATTCATCCGCATCCATATTCGGAAAAAAAAAGCGGATATTATTCGTGTTAATTCCCAGTAGGCACACAATAGATCTAGAAGGGGGGTTGAATAGATCCTTCTTCATTTCAAATACTTTTCTCATTTATTTTGTATTGCTAATTAATGACTTAGCATATGACAAACATAAGAATCTTTTCAAGCACAACGGAATATGTAAAAGATCTCCTTTATTGATATAATCATGAACATACATACATTGTTCGTAGAGTTAATTCAGTTGTAAGTAGTTAATACATACATAGCATTTATAGCAATTAGGTACATAATGCAAATGACAGTAAGTAAATGACTGAATGTAAAAGACACAAGAGATTTTAAGTGGTTCAGAGACTCAAGCTCCTAATCCACTCTTCTACTTTTAACTAGCAGGATTTCCACTAAGGAAGGGCAGCACCCTGAATCACTAAGATTCTTTCAAGGCTAGCAGCCTTGGAACTTCAATTCACTAAGAACTCTTCAAGCCCAGCAGGCTTGGAACTCCTTTAGTTTCCTAGGAACTCTTCAAGCCCAGCAGACTTGGAACTTCATTTAGTCCCTCTGGACACGGACCCCTCAGGCCTTGGCTACTTGTTGTTGTTGTTGTTGGTGCCTTGCTGCTAAGATGTCTTTAAGCTTGACCATCTTCTGTACTTAGCAGCTTGGCGTGGTCCTCTTTGCATTCTGCTTCGAGTCTGGACCACGTCTCTTCTGGTGCAGCTGATCTTCTTTGTGCTTTACCACTTTTCTGAATGCTAACTTCTTGTCCTTCTCGGCTCTCAGCTTAGCTGCCATCTACAGTGGCATTCTCATCTTTGTTGAGTGAAGATTTAGTCTTTTCAAGTCCTTCTTCAAAGCTGCTTCACTTCCACCTTTGTAGTCTCACTGTCATTGAGACTTGTTCTGTTTAGCTCTAGTGGAACTCGTAGAGTCAACAGTAGCATTCCAACAACTCAACGATTCTGCAACTTCAGCAACATCAGCAACTCTTGATCTTTGAAGCTCTGGCTGATATATACTCCTTCCCAATCTTCCCGTTGGGATATAGCCGTTGAAAGCTATTTGAATTGCTTCGCAGATATTGAGTTATTTGGTGTAGACTGCAGATGTGACATGACATCCCCTTTTTTATCTTTCTAACACTGCAGTCTACTGTTTCACCTATCTCGTCAGAAATGTCACTTTAATGTCTCGGGCAGGTAGTCAACTTTATCTCTCCTTTCTGATTTCTCGATTAGAGTATCAGGAGTTGTCCTTTTGCATCGATACTCTCACACAACAATGTCCGAATATCAGTCTTCAGATTGAACCGTTGCCAATACTTCAATCTTTAGATGACCGAACTCTATAATTCTGATGTAGATGTTCTTGGACCTGATCGTAGTGTGTCTTGTTGAATGTTGTTCATTGATGGGTTGAGACAACACTACGATCCTGAAGAGTGTTCATTGGATCTTCAATGTAGAACACCTCTTCTTTCTTTTGTGCAGTGCTTTAACACTTCTGTTTGGTTCGATTGATCTCAGGAACTGAAAGCTTGACTCCTTGTTCTGGCCTCTTCTGAATAGCGAGACACTTCAGATTTATGGCATGCCCAGCTTGCTTTCTCCTTGTGATCTCCCGTTCACTTTTCATCAATGGACTGACCCAATGCTTAATCACTTTAGCCTTGTTCTTCATCAGCTGACCAGTATCTCTGTGTACACTTCATCAGTTCCTGCTATGTTTGGCAAACACTACGATCCTGGTTAATCCCAAGATCGTTATCTTCTGTTCTCTTGACAGCTACTGCACTTGCTGACTTTCCTTAGTCAGTTACTTTTACTGAAGTCTTCTTCTGATCAACTTGTGGAAGACTTCATCTTGAATGGCTTCACAACTTAATCTGGATGTTGATTAGATTGGTGCTTAGATCTTCTGTTAGCTTGCAAGCCATTCGTTGAGTGCTCTCTGCTTTCCTTCAGGTGGAATGTACCTTTGCATCTCAGACTAGAGGCTTCATACTTTGGATATTCTGGGAGTGCTCATTTGTTGAGAATCATGTTTACTCTACGATTCTGACTTGGCGTTGTGAGCACCTCTGTTGAAGTCTTAGTTCTGCACTCTACGATTCAGCTTTGGTTCTGCAGACGCTACAACTCCGAGATCAGATCTTGACACTTTAATATTTATGTCCTTAAGCTTAATGTCTTCATCTGATCTGGCTCGACTACGATCTCTGCCTCTGATGTGATCAGTAGACTCTACGACTCCGAGTGTGGTCTACGATTCTTGACTTGGATTTGACAGATGCTCGGTCGGCTAGTAGACAGGTTGTCTCTACGATTCTGAACATGACTTTTTCAGCAGACTATGGCTCCGAAGAATTTTTTCTCGACACACTACGATCCTTCCTCGTTTCTCCTGGCAGTCTACGAACTCCGAGATCTACTATCTTGCAGACTACGATTCTGCCTTGATAGTTCTTGAGTTTTCCTTGACTCTCCTGGCAGACTACGATTTCTGGTGCAGTGCTCGACGATCAGACAAGGCTATCTATTACATTATAAGATCAACCTAACAAGCTTGATCTTTCTATATCTATAGTCCTTGTACATCATTTCTTTTTAAGGACTTTACAAAGCTGTTTTACTTATGTAGGATCAACTTAACATATTTGATCAATTTATTCTAAGTCCTTGTACATATGTTCCTTATTATCTATCAAAGGACTTTACATCTTTTCTTAATGCAAGCATATTTGCATTGTGACGCCCCCAAAATAGGTATACATCACCCATTCTGAGTCGCCAAATACATGGTATAGAATACAAATACAAACTTAAATATACAACATGAGATGTGAGTTTTAAAATAAATATTGTCTTCTAGACAGTATTCAAACTCAAAATAAGTCCTCATTACATTTATTATCATACTATTTTACAAAATAGTGAGGACTATTAATGCAAACATCCGGACCGTCACTCCGTTCCCCGACTAGTCCCAACTATATTCTCATTTCCTGAAGAGAACAATGAAATCAAAGGGTGAGCTCAACTAGCCTAGTAAGAAATATTATGACTAAGATAATGCAGAATAAATTATCGTTAGCCTTCAACAGTGTTAAACTGATAAAATATAATAAACATCAAGTTTAACTGCAGCGCAACAAACAATCCATTAGAAGAGTCAAGTAGAGCATGATATCTACTATCTTCTATGATTTAAAAAGTTTATCATCAATTTTATCGCTGAGACTCAACTTAATAAATAATCCACTTCATCGAATCATCCCTGCACTACGGACCAAGGATATTCATTAGTATCACGACCACGAATTATCCATGCACTACGGGCCAAAGATATTCGTGTTTTCATCAATGGTCATGATCATGCCAATAACTGTCCATTAATGTACTACGGGCCAATGAGGACTTTTACCACATCATTTGTAACATTACGGTCATGATTATACCGAATAATCCCTGGTCATAATCACACCAAGTCCATCTATGCACTATGGGCCACATATGACTTTTATCATAATATAAGCATGATGATGATGATAATGATATAAGAATTCAATTAAAAGAAAGCCAAGGATAAATTTATAAAGATTTATAATTTAATTTATCCAGAATTCAATAATGTCTAAATTGTCAACATTATACTGTTTTGTGGAGTGAAATTCAAGAATAATATTGTATCAAAAATGATTTGGACCGAAAAGAAATTAATTTTTTATCATGAATAGTACCCCAGGTGAATAGTAACCGAGTGAATAGTAATTCAGGAATAGTACCCCGTGAATAGTAATTCGGCATGAAAAAGTTAAAACTTATCAAGAATGCTCAGAATAATATTTTCATGAAAAGATACTGGATGAAGCTCAAAATCAAGGATATTCTACTAATTTCATGGAGTAAAGAAGTCAAAACTTTAACAAAATGAGTGTAGAATTCAAAATCTGAAACGAAAAAATATTACTTACATACTATAGAGTATGGAAGAAAATATTATTTCTTACGAATATTGAACAAAATAACATCCCTTATATTAAAAAGGAGAGTATACCAACTGGTATAGCGGGGATATTCTTGAAGAGAACTTGAAATGTTTTCTACGCTCAAAACTTTCTTAAACTCTAAAGAAATACGCTCAATATTAAAGAAGAAGAATTCTCTGATTCTGGTGTGATTTTCAATTCTAACTATGTATCCTATTTATAGGAGAATGGAAATGATACTATTTGAAATTTTTTCACGGACGAAATAATTCATGAATCACGGGCGTCTTACACCACATTACGGGTCATTGAATTCAAAGCAATTATCAAGTAAAACAAAAGCTAAATAATATATATATATATATATATATATATATATATATATATATATATATATATATATATATATATATATATATATATATATAACCATGACTTTTTATTAACCACCCGTGACAATCATCAGATTATCCTCCCTACATTCATTTTTCTTCCACATGTGGGCCCCACGTGTGGCACCCCACCTTTATAATATATATATATATATATATATATATTTATATATATATACTGAATAACTTTCTACGGATTATTTTGAAAAATGGATAAATGGGGGTCCAAATAATAATCAAAATTTACAACAAATACTTCATAAAAATTCCCTCAATATTTTTAACAACATTTATTCATCATTATTATTATTCGTAATATTTAACATCCAGATCATTCTCAAGAAAGAGGGGGGTTTTCAATAATGATTTCTGTGACAACCCCAAAATAGGTCCATTCCATCCAACCTATTCTGAGTCGCCAAATACATGGTACAGAAAACAACTACAATTTTATTACAACAATTGTCGTGCAAAATACAACAACACATATGCTGTGAGTTTGGATACAAATATATACCAAATGTGACTCATATCCCAACCGTGGACAGCACCTCACAATGACACCTTACATAAAGGTATAGTCAAAAACTGTTTTAGAAATTAGAATCTTTGGGAAGTGCTCAAGGAAACCCTTGTACATGGGAGGCCATGCTTCTAGGTTGTGATAGATATCATATGGCCACATAATTATTCTTGGTTGACCCAATATACCCTAAAGAAAAACGAGAAGATTACTATCATATTCTTCCCAATGGTGAGTCTTCTCTTGACTTAGCATTATCTCCACTGTCTCTAATTGAGAATTATACTTCAAACAAACACCAAGATTATATAGGTAGTGCTCGTAAATATACTCAGCAAGTGAATGAGCACAATCCTGTCTTATGATGATACGAGGTTGTATGTCATTAGACATCTTGTATGATGGTGACAAAACACCCTTCCAACGTTGGGTTCGCTTCACCATAGATGATTCACCAAATATAACTACTAAATGATGACCACCGTTCTATTCCCTTGTTACCCCCGCTCGACCCAGCTACACTCTTATTACCTGAAAGGAATTGTGAAACAGAAGGGTGAGCACAACTAGCCCAGTAAAAAATATCATGACTAAAGATAAATACATTATCAATAGCCTTCAACAGAATTAAATCAGAGATTTAGAACATATGGTAGATGATAAAAATTTTAACCATAGTTGCAGCGGAACGAGCAATCCATTAGAAGAGTCAAATAGACTACAAAGTCTATTATCTTCTCCATGTTAAAAATCCACCAACAATATTTTATTCCTGTAACATCAATTAACAATTCTGGTCCACAATCATATGAATAACTCATAATCATAATTGTAGTTCTAAATTCCTCTTCTCATTCAGGACTAAGACAATTTTCATCACCTATCTTTACCAGAAACATCAAAGATCATGGTTACACCAAATCATATTTCCTATTCATAATCATACTAATAACTTCATCTTTGCACTATGACCAAAGATATTCATTTGTATCACCAGTTGATCATGTTCATCTCAACACCTGTTCATCTTTGCACTACTGGCCAAAGATATTCAACAACATGTCATCTTTGCACTACGGGCCAAAGATATTCATCAACAATTCATCTTTGCACTACTGGCCAAATATATTCATCAACAGTTCATATTTGCACTATAGGCCAAATATATTAATATCTCAAAGAAATATATAATCATTTCAGAATTTATATAAACAATAATTATAACCATGTTGATCAATTCACCTTTGCACTTAAGCTAAAGATATTCAATTATAAATTCAATGGTCATGATCATACCAGTCAACAATTCAACTTTGCACTACTTGTAAGACCCCAAATTATTAATAAATGAAATTTAATTTCTTCTATTTATTATTCTGAAATAGTAAGGGTTGATTTGATTAATGTGGTCAGTTATGGGTAAAATGCGTAAATATTTTAAATAAGCAAGTGGTTATAAAATATTCATTATTGTCGGGGAATATTCGCTTGGTCGTGGAATATTCTTACTGTCGGAGAATATTCGTACGACGGCGCAGTCTTTTGTGGGCCCCATAACAGAAAGCGATTGGATGAAGAAAACGACAAAAATAAATTGATTATAAATAACGGCATAGTTGTTACCGTTAATACTGTTGGAATACCCGGTGGTTAAAACACAGTAATACGCGTTGTTGCACAGTAGCACACGGTATTGCACCAATTATTGATTCTTACGTAAGAAGGCACTACTCAATAATTGTTACAGTAATTACTGTTCAATATTATATTTTAGTAATTCAATAATTGCTGCGTTGATATTTTATATTACTGTTGTTTTAATAATTGTCACTACACAGTATTTTCTATTATCGGAACAATAATTCATATTATCTGAATAATATTATTAGATAACATTATTGACAATGTCTAGAAAGTTCTGTCTAAGGAGAGGTTTGGTCATCTAATTGCGCGCCAGTAAGGAGAGATCCTTATTGGAAAGCCCCCTCTTTCCTGGGAACGGCCTGGTTGCCAGTACTGTGGTTCTGTAATATTATTTGTGTATAATTAATTATTGATTTATATGATGAGGAAAATAGTGATTTTATGTGGATATAGATGGAGAAAATTTTTAATGTGACAATTGTTGAAAATTAATATTTTATCTTTTTCTGATAAAATAATTCATTTAAATATATTATTTTAATAATATATTGATGGTGATATTTTTACAATGAATATGGGATATATGAGTATATGAAGAGGAAGAGTATTTTTGTGGTATTAAATGATTAACACATATTTTGTGTGTTGGTGGACACAATTCTTGACCGAAAATTTATTATTGACTGTAAAATCGCCCGTTTGTGGATTTCGGTCAATTTCTGTTTGAAATTTGAAAAAACTTTCTTCTGTAAAGTTGTAGAGAATTGAATTTCCTATAAAAACACGCGAGATTCAAATTTTCTGACAAAAGGACTATTTATTATGAATTATTGAAGTTTCGAAGTTCCGAAATAATTGATTTTTGGGAGTTTTAGTTAATTATTTTGAGAAAAACGTTTTTTGTATTTTTTTGGACATCATAAACATGTGCAAGGTGGCTGATTTCAGATTTTCTAAGGTGGGCTTGAAAATTTATATATATATATATATATTATATTAAATTTTCTGCTGTGGTGTTCTAAGCATTTTCCTATAAATAGGGTGCTTAGGTTAGAATTGAAAATCACACCAGAAACACAAGTTTCTCTCTCTTTCTCTCTTTATATTAGTGAGCGTATTCTTGTGAGTATTCTAATACTTTGAGTATTGCTATACGGTGCAAGTTCAAGTCATAACCTATATCTAGTGTTTCAACTAGAAGTACTATTTTTGCTGAGGTAAGAGATGTTATTTCTTTTTAAATGATATTATTTTCTTCAATATCATTATGCTGAAGTATTGATCTAAACTTTTTATCAAATTTAGAACTTTTCATGTCGGGGTTACTATTCACGAGTTACTATTCACGAGTTACTATTCACCGAAAAATGAAATTTTCTTCTTTTCGTCCAAAATATCTATTCTGGATACTAGCTTTGATTGTATTCATGTTTTGATCATTCTTGAATTTTACTCCACTATGATTATTTATGAGATATTTTTGGACATGAAATAGCTGAAATACGAATCCTTAATATTTATTATTTTATTTCACTGAATTCGTTTCCTTAAAAATATTTTTCATCATCCTCAGTCCTAAATGATGATATAAATGAATATCTTTGGCCTGTAGTGCAAAGATTAATGATTTCTGATGAATATCTTTGGCCCGTAGTGCAAAGATGAACAGGTGTTGAGGTGAACATGACCAACTGATGAATATCTTTGGCCTGTAGTGCAAAGATGACTATTTGATTCAAGATATTTATTGATTGATATTACAGGGATAAAATGTTGATGATGGACTTTTAAATTCATAGATAATCATAGATTTCATTCTCTACGTAACTTTTCTATGAATTATTATTTTCCGCTGCGAATATTGATTTAAAACTTGTTGTCTATTGTATTCTACTAAATTTTTCCCTGTTGAAGACTAACGATAATTTGTTGTATATTATCTTAGTCATAATATTCTTTACTAGGCTAGTTGAGCTCACCCTTTTCCTTGTTGTTCCATTTTCTTCTCAGGAGGCGAGAATGTAGCAAGTACTAGTCGGGGTATGGAATGAAGGTTCTAGGAAGTTGTTTTAGTAGTCGTCACCATTTTTTTTGTAAAATATTGTACCAATAATTGTAATGAGGACTTATTTGAGTGTGGATATTGTCTAGATGACAATATTTGTATTTACACTCACAGTTTTTATGTTGTATTAGTAAAGTTGTAGTTATTTCTGTACCATGTTATTGACGACTCAGAATGGGTGTTGTATACCTGTTTTGGGGGCGTCACAGTTGGTATCAGAGCTTAGGGATATGATCTCTGGCGGAGATCGGGTGTAACGACCCCAAAATAGGTTCATTCCACCCAACCCATTCTGAGTCGTCAAATACATGGTACAGAAAATAACTACAACTTTATTACAACAATTGTCATGCAAAATACAACAACACATATGCTGTGAGTTTGGATACAAATATATACCAAATGTGACTCATGTTCCAACCGTGGACATCACCTCACAATAACACCTTACATAAAGGTATAGTCAAAAACTGTTTTAGAAATTAGAATCTTTGGGAAGTGCTCAAGGAAACCTTCGTACATGGGAGGCCACGCGTCTAGGTTATGATAGATATCATATGGCCACAGAATTATCCTTGGTTGACCCAATAGACCCCAAAGAAAAACGAGAAGATTACTATCATATTCTTTCCAATGGTGAGTCTTCTCTTGACATATCATTATCTCTACTGTCTCTAATTGAGAATTATACTTTAAACAAACACCAAGATTATATAGGTAGTGCTCGTATATATACTCAGCAAGTGGATGAGCACATCCCTGTCTTATGATGACACGAGGTTGTATGTCGTTAGACATCTTGTATGGTAGTGGCAAACCACCCTTCCAACGTTGGGTACACCTTACCCTATTGGATTCACCAAATATAACTACTAAATGAACTTTTCTATACTGCTTCGGGAGAACATCCACAGCTAGAGACCACTGTTCTATTTCCCCGTTACCCTCGCTCGACCCAGCTACACTCTTATTACCTGAAAGGAATTGTGAAGCAAAAGGGTGAGCACAACTAGCCCAGTAAAGAATATCATGACTAAAGATAATTAAATTATCAGTAGCCTTCATCAATAATAAATCAGAGATTTAGAACATATGGTAAATGATAAAAATTTCAACCATAGTTACAGCGGAACGAGCAATCCATTAGAAGAGTCAAATAGACTATAAAGTCTATTATCTTCTCCATGTTAAAAATCCATCAACAATGTTTTATCCCTGTAACATCAATCAACAGTTCCTTTCCACAATCATATGAATAACTCATAATCATAATTGTGATTCTAAATTTTTCTTCGCACCCAAGACGAAGAATATTTTCATCACATGTCTTTACCTGAAACATCAAAGATCATGGTTATACCAAATCACAGTTCATGTTCATAATCATACTAATAAATCCATCTTTGCACTACGACCAAAGATATTCAACAACAGTTTATCTTTGCACTACGGGCCAAAGATATTCATCAACAGACCATCTTTGCACTACAGGCCAAAGATATTCATCTACAATTCATCTTTGCACTACAGGCCAAAGATATTCCTCAACCATTCATCTTTGCATTACTGGCCAAAGATATTCAACAACAGGTCATCTTTGCACTACGGGCCAAAGATATTCATCTACAATTCATCTTTGCACTACAGGCCAAAGATATTCCTCAACAATTCATATTTGCACTACATGCCAAATATATTAATACCTCAAAGAATATATAATCATTTAAGAATTTATATAAACAATAATTATAACCATGTTGATCATTTCACCTTTGCACTTAAGCTAAAGATATTCAATTATAAATTCAATGGTCATGATCATACCAGTCAACAATTCAACTTTGCACTACTGGCCAAAGAGAACCCATAGTCATGATCATACCAATAATTTACCCATCTTTACACTCAAGCGAAAGAGAATTTCAACATCAAGGTTATAAAAATGTTATATATGATTATAAAAATAATATGGTCAAAACATGGATTTAATTTCAAGAGCAATATTCATAAATCAACTATAATTTGGTTAGAAAAAGAAACCAATTTTGTCGTGAATAGTAACTCATGAATAGTAACCTCGACTCAAAAAGGTAGAAATTCTACAATAAAATTTACACCAATATTTCGGTATAATGATATTGAAAGAATAACATTTCTTAAGCTTATAAACAATTTATTTAAATTGTTTACACTTTACTAATTAATGCATTTAATCATCATAAAATGTCAACTCTTAAGATTTCATCATCAATAGCCAAAACCCTCATCAAAAATCTGCATATACCTCATATAGGATTCTCAAGCCATAAAATCCTATTTTCCAATTTTCTTTCCTCACAAAACATATTTAATTCATTTACTCATAACTAGACCATTTTCATAAAAAATACCAAATCAGTTCCAAAAATATTTCTTTTCTGGGATTTAGCATAATATAGTCCCATAGTGAACATATATTTTTCTCAGAATTTTTAAAAGTCATTTACTATTTTTCATATGGCCAAAACAGCCGAATATTTAGACATTTATCAAAAATTGTACTTTTGTCCAAAAATTCTGAAATTTACAGAGTATACTTCTATCATATACATGTACTCCCAATAAAAATTTCATCAATTTTGGAGTTAACCACAAGGAATTATAAGCGATTACTTTTAAAATAGTCTTTTCTCATAAAATTCATAACTCTCAATCTATACATCCAAAAATCACCATTTTTGGACACAATCAAGAAAACTCATCAAAATATCATTTCAAATTTTTCCAGAATTTTTGAAGATCAGAAAAATTACGAAACTGAAAATCATAACAACCCTTAAAATCCCTTAATATCCCTTACTATCCCTTACCTCAAAAGAGCAGTACTTCTGATCGGTATAAGGCTGAAGGAAACTTGCACTGATGAATAGCAACTCACCAAGTATCTAAATACTCACAAAATATACTCAATAATCTAGAGAGAGAAAGAGAGAAAGCTTATGTTTCTGGTGTGATTTTCAATTCTAACTTAGCCCTCTATTTATAGGAAAATTTTGGTAGGTTTGACCTGCAACCTGATGGCTTTACCTGCTACTATTCCCACCCACCACATTTGAAATATAATTCAGCACATTTCTTCACCAACCACAAGTGGGGCCCACCAATTCTAGAATTTTCCACCAAAATGATAAACTCCGAAAATTCAACAATTTCTGAACCAGTCATCTCGTAAAATTCATAACAAATCATACGTTCATTTTTAACGGTTCAAAATTTGTGGACATATACTCAACTTATATATGTATAACATATCCAAAAATTACCACGATCCAACGGTCGGATTAAAAATTATAACCCCCGCAAAATATCTCAAAAACCCTGATTTTTAATACCTCCATTCCGACAAAAATACTGATAAAAACCTCAACATTAACTCCTTCATTTTAACCACAAAAATATATCCCTCATTTATATCCACATAAAATAAATATTTTCTTATCATATAAATCAATAATTAATTATTCACAAATAATATTACAGAATCACATTTATGACAACCAGGCCGTTCCCAGGAAAGAGGGGGCTTTCCAATAAGGATTTCTCCTTACTAGCGCGCAATTAGATGACCAAACCTCTCCTTAGACAGAACTTTCTAGACATTGCCAATAATGCTATCTAATAATACTATTCAAATAATATGAATTATTGATCTGATAATGGAAAATACTGTGCAGCAACAATTATTGAACAACAATAATATAAAATTTCAACGTAGCAATTATTGAATCAATAAAATAAAATATTGAACAGTAATTACTGTAACAATTATTGAGTAGTGCCTTCTTACGTAAGAATCAATAATTTCAAAAATACTGTGCAATACCGTGTGCTACTGTGCAATAACGCGTATTACTGTATTTTAACCACCGGGTATTCCAACAGTATTAACGATAACAACTACGCCGTTATTTGTAAAAACTCAAATTTGTCGTTTTTCTTCACCCGACAGTTATTCGTTATGGGGCCCACAAATAGCTGCGCCGTCGTACGAATATTCTCCGACAGAAAGAATATTCCACGACCAAACGAATATTCCCCGACAACAATGATTATTTTATAACCACTTGCTTATTTTGAAAAAAATTTCATATTTCACCATAACTTTAAACTTTTATCAATTTAACCATTTACTGAATAGTAATTATAAGAAAAATTGAATACTTTTATTTCATAAAATTCGGGGTCTTACAATCTCCCCTCCTTATGAAATTTCGTCCCCGAAATTTACGTACCTGGTATTTCGAAGAGTTGAGAATACCTTGCTTCCATTTCAGATTCTATCTCTCAGATCATCATGATTTCTCCATTGCTCATCTCCCATGATAACTTCATTTGGGTTCCTCATTTGTTGGGAAGTCATGACAACCGCCATCCCTCGAACTACTCGGCTTTGACTTGTCTGGAGCAGCATTTGGTGTCATCATTACCGTTGGAATATACCTTTCTATAGGACATATTCCTCCCTCAACTGCCTCTTCGTACTCCTCATTCATGATCTGAATCATCAATCTTCGATCCATATCGGATTCAGGTTGACCGCTATGTACAGGGTAATTCAAAACTCGATGTTGGGTTCTCCCAATTGCTTTCCAAAAAGAGAAATTCATATCATCTATTTTAGCCTTCTTAGATCGAACATCTCTTTCCACAATATCACGTGTCGTGCGGCTTTTGCCCATGCATCACTTATTCTCACTCGTTCAATTTTTTCTTCTTTCAGCTCAGATTCTATTTTTATCATCTTATACTCTGCCAAAGAATGCTTCTGTTCAAGCATCACATATCGGGTAACACAAGCTTGAATTGTTGCATCCTTTTGTTCCACGACCGCCTGTCGTTCTTCTGCCTGCTCTTCTAACTCATGAATACGATTTTGAAATTCTACATTTTGATCATATAATACCTCTAATAAACTCTCCTCTGGTACTTCTTCTTCCTCTTCTTCCTCAGTCTCAGCTGTTACCTCTGCGACTATCTCGGGTGCAACTATCAATTCTTCACTCACCACATAGATATCTCTAATTCCTTCTTCGTCTGACATCACATTATCATGGTTAGTGATTAAAGGTATCCCCACAGTCTCATTCACTCCATTGTTAGCATTCTCAGCTGCCATTCTCAAATACTGCCATAAAATAAGGGTTAATTAAACAAATTAACATATCACATAATATCCCAATATTATGACTAACCAACAAATAAGCTTAGGTAGGACACACTAGCGAAGGATTTACGCATCTCTCCCCTCCTAGTTATATTCCCCGATCTCCACCAGAGATCATATCCCTAAGCTCTGATACCAACTGTAACGACCCCAAAATAGGTTCATTCCACCCACCCATTCTGAGTCGTCAAATACATGGTACAGAAAATAACTACAACTTTATTACAACAATTGTCGTGCAAAATACAACAACACATATGCTGTGAGTTTGGATACAAATATATACCAAATGTGACTCATGTTCCAACAGTGGACATCACCTCACAATAAACCTTTACATAAGGTATAGTCAAAAACTGTTTTAGAAATTAGAATCTTTGGGAAGTGCTCAAGGAAACCTTCGTACATGGGAGGCCACGCGTCTAGGTTATGATAGATATCATATGGCCACAGAATTATCCTTGGTTGACCCAATAGACCCCAAAGAAAAACGAGAAGATTACTATCATATTCTTCCCAATGGTGAGTCTTCTCTTGACTTATCATTATCTACTGTCTCTAATTGAGAATTATACTTTAAACAAACACCAAGATTATATAGGTAGTGCTCGTATATATACTCAGCAAGTGGATGAGCACATCCCTGTCTTATGATGACACGAGGTTGTATGTCGTTTAGACATCTTGTATGATAGTGGCAAACCACCCTTCCAACGTTGGGTACACCTTACCCTATTGGATTCACAAATTAACTACTAAATGAACTTTTCTATACTGCTTCGGGAGAACATCCCAGCTAGAGACCACTGTTCTATTTCCCCGTTACCCTCGCTCGACCCAGCTACACTCTTATTACCTGAAAGGAATTGTGAAGCAAAGGGTGAGCACAACTAGCCCAGTAAAGAATATCATGACTAAAGATAATTAAATTATCAATAGCCTTCATCAATAATAAATCAGAGATTTAGAACATATGGTAAATGATAAAAATTTCAACCATAGTTGCAGCGGAACGAGCAATCCATTAGAAGAGTCAAATAGACTATAAAGTCTATTATCTTCTCCATGTTAAAAATCCATCAACAATGTTTTATCCCTGTAACATCAATCAACAGTTCCTTTCCACAATCATATGAATAACTCATAATCATAATTGTGATTCTAAATTTTCTTCGCACCCAGGACGAAGAATATTTTCATCACATGTCTTTACCTGAAACATCAAAGATCATGGTTATACCAAATCACAGTTCCTGTTCATAATCATACTAATAAATCCATCTTTGCACTACGACCAAAGATATTCAACAACAGTTTTCTTTGCACTACGGGCCAAAGATATTCATCAACAGACCATCTTTGCACTACAGGCCAAAGATATTCATCTACAATTCATCTTTGCACTACAGGCCAAAGATATTTCTCAACCATTCATCTTTGCATTACAGGCCAAAGATATTCAACAACAGGTCATCTTTGCACTACGGGCAAAGATATTTATCTACAATTCATCTTTGCACTACAGGCCAAAGATATCCTCAACAATTCATATTTGCACTACATGCCAAATATATTAATACCTCAAAGAATATATAATCATTTAAGAATTTATATAAACAATAATTATAACCATGTTGATCATTTCACCTTTGCACTTAAGCTAAAGATATTCAATTATAAATTCAATGGTCATGATCATACCAGTCAACAATTCAACTTTGCACTACTGGCCAAAGAGAACCCATAGTCATGATCATACCAATAATCTACCCATCTTTACACTCAAGCGAAAGAAATTTCAACATCAAGGTTATAAAAATGTTATATATGATTATAAAAATAATATGGTCAAAACATGATTTAATTTCAAGAGAATATTCATAAATCAACTATAATTTGGTTAGAAAAAGAAACCAATTTTGTCGTGAATAGTAACTCCATAGAATAGTAACCTCGACTCAAAAATGGTAAAAATTCCACAATAAAATCTATACCAATATTTCGGTATAATGATATTGAAAGAATAACATTTCTTAAGCTTATAAACAATTTATTTAAATTGTTTACACTTTACTATTAATGCATTTAATCATCATAAAATGTCAACTCTTAAGATTTCATCATCAATAGCCAAAACCCTCATCAAAAATCTGCATATACCTCATATAGGATTCTCAAGCCATAAAATCCTATTTTCCAATTTTCTTTCTTCACAAAACATATTTAATTCATTTACTCATAACTAGACCATTTTCATAAAAAATACCAAATCAGTTCCAAAAATATTTCTTTTCTGGGATTTTAGCATAATATAGTCCCATAGTGAACATATATTTTTTCTCAGAATTTTAAAAGTCATTTACTATTTTTCATATGGCCAAAACAGCCGAATATTTAGACATTTATCAAAAATTGTACTTTTGTCCAAAAATTCTGAAAATTACAGAGTATACTTCTATCATATACATGTACTCCCAATAAAAATTTCATCAATTTTGGAGTTAACCACAAGGAATATAAGCGTTACTTTTAAATAGTCTTTTCTCATAAAATTCATAACTCTCAATCTATACATCCAAAAATCACCATTTTTGGACACAATCAAGAAAACTCATCAAAATATCATTTCAAATTTTTCCAGAATTTTTTAAGATCAGAAAAATTACGAAACTGAAAATCATAACAACCCTTAAAATCCCTTAATATCCCTTACTATCCCTTACCTCAAAAGAGCAGTACTTCTGATCGGAATAAGGCTGAAGGAAAACTTGCACACTGAATAGCAACTCACCAAGTATCTAAATACTCACAAAATATACTCATAATCTAGAGAGAGAAAGAGAGAAAGCTTATGTTTCTGGTGTGATTTTCAATTCTAACTTAGCCCTCTATTTATAGGAAAATTTTGGTAGGTTTGACCTGCAACCTGATGGCTTTACCTGCTACTATTCCCACCCACCACATTTGAAATATAATTCAGCACATTTCTTCACCAACCACAAGTGGGGGCCCACCAATTCTAGAATTTTCCCACCAAAATGATAACTCCGAAAATTCAACAATTTCTGAACCAGTCATCTCGTAAAATTCATAACAAATCATACATTCATTTTTAACGGTTCAAAATTTGTGGACATATACTCAACTTATATATGTATAACATATCCAAAATATTACCACGATCCAACGGTCGGATTAAAAATTATAACCCCCGCAAAATATCTCAAAAAACTGATTTTTAATACCTCCATTCCGACAAAAATACGGATAAAAACCTCAACATTAACTCCTTCATTTTAAACCACAAAAATATATCCCTCATTTATATCCACATAAAATAAATATTTTCTTTTCTTATATAATCAATAATTAATTATTCACAAATAATATTACAGAATCACATTTATGACAACCAGGCCGTTCCCAGGAAAGAGGGGGCTTTCCAATAAGGATTTCTCCTTACTGGCGCGCAATTAGATGACCAAACCTCTCCTTAGACAGAACTTTCTAGACATTGCCAATAATGTTATCTAATAATACTATTCAAATAATATGAATTATTGATCTGATAATGGAAAATACTGTGCAGCAACAATATTGAACAACAATAATATAAAATTTCAACGTAGCAATTATTGAATCAATAAAATAAAATATTGAACAGTAATTACTGTAACAATTATTGAGTATTGCCTTCTTACGTAAGAATCAATAATTTCAAAAATACTATGCAATACCGTGTGCTACTGTGCAATAACGCGTATTACTGTATTTTAACCACCGGGTATTTCAACAGTATTAACGATAACAACTACGCCGTTATTTGTAAAAACTCAAATTTGTCGTTTTTCTTCACCCGACAGTTATTCGTTATGGGGCCCACAAATAGCTGCGCCGTCGTACGAATATTCTCCGACAGAAAGAATATTCACGACCAAACGAATATCCCCGACAACAATGATTATTTTATAACCACTTGCTTATTTTGAAAAAAATTTCATATTTCACCATAACTTTAAAACTTTTATCAATTTAACCATTTACTGAATAGTAAGAATAAGAAAAATTGAATACTTTTATTTCATAAAATTCGGGGTCTTAATCGGGG
>CM029013.1:64052334-64234118 GCA_016801055.1 Panax notoginseng | reverse complement strand
ATCTAGGACACAAAATCTTAATAGATCTTCAAGAGTTTGAATAATCCTCTCTGATTGTCCGTCCGTTTGAGGATGGTATGCCGAACTAAATCGTAAATCTGTGCCCATAGCTTTTGCAAGCTAACCCAAAATCTGAAGTGAATCTTTGGGTCACGATCCGAAACTATGGATACTGGCATGCCATGCAGTCTCACAATCTCATCTACGTATATACGAGCAAGACGTTCAAGGGAATAAGTCTCCATATCGGCAAGAAATGAGCAGACTTGGTTAATCTATCAACAATAACCCAAATAGCATTTATGCCTTGAGAAACCGTGGGGGAAGACCCGTAACGAAATCCATGGTAATGTTTTCCCACTTCTATTTCGGAATCTCAAGTGGTTGCAATGGACCCTTTGGTACTTGATGTTCCGATTTTACACGTTGACAAGTTAAACCACCTCGAGATAAATTTTGCAATCTCTCTCTTAATATTATTCCACCAAAATGTATGTCGTAGATCACGATACATTTTGGTACTTCCAGGATGGATTGCAAATGGTGTATTGTGTGCTTTCATCATGATCTTGTACTCAAAATCAGAATTATTAGGGACACAGTGTCTAGAGTGGACTCGAAGTATTCCTTCTTCAATCGATTCTTGCTTCTGGAATAGAACCTTCTTGCACTTTCTTCTTCATACGCATCAGCTCTATGTCCGTAGCTTGAGCAGCTTTAACTTTATCGATTAAAGTCGATTCTACTCGTATATTTGATATCATCATGTGGGTACTTGGAGCCTTCATCTCTATCTCCATCCTTTGTAAGTCATACAAAATGGGCCTTTGTGTTAACAACATTGCACTCGTACCCGCATATGATCTTCTACTCAATGCGTCAGCTACTACGTTTGCTTTTCCAGGATGATATTGGATGGTATGATCGTAATCTTTCAACAGCTCGAGCCAACGTCGCTGCCCATGTTGAGTTCCTTTTGGGTAAGAAATATTTGAAACTTTTATGATCTGTATAGATCTCCACTTTCTCCCCATACAGGTAGTGTCTCCAGATCTTCAACGCGAAAACTACTGCTGCCAACTCCAAATCATGAGTAGGATAATTTCTCTCATATTCTTTGAGTTGTCGCGAGGCATAGGCTATGACTTTCCCATGTTGCATGAGAACACATCCTAACCCTTTGCCTGAAGCATCACTGTAGATAACAAATCCATCCGAACCAGATGGTATTGTCAGAACAGGTGCCGAAATGAGTCTCCTCTTAAGCTCTTGAAAACTCTTCTCGCATTCCTCGCTCCATACGAATTTGATATCTTTCCGAGTCAGCTGAGTTAACGGGATAGCTATTCGAGAAAACCCTTCCACGAATCTTCGATAATAACCAGCTAAGCCTAGAAAAGCTACGTACTTCGGTCACCGTCTTTGGTTGCTCCCAACTTTGTATTACTTCAATCTTCGCGGGTCAACAGATACTCCATGTTTTGACACCACGTGCCCTAGGAAAGCTACTTCCTCAAGCCAGAACTCGCAAGATGAACATTTGATTCCAGATATATATATTGGTTGATGTTACAGGGGTAAAATATCGATGATGGACTTTTAAATTCATAGATGATAGTAGATTTCATTCTCTACTTAACTCTTCTAATGAATTATTATTTCCGCTGCGAATATTGATTTAAAATTTGTTGTCTATTGTATTCTATTAGATTTTTCCCTGTTGAAGACTAACGATAATTTGTTCTATATTATCTTAGTCATAATATTCTTTACTAGGCTAGTTGAGTTCACCCTTTTCCTTTTTGTTTCATTTTTCTTCTCAGGAGGCGAGAATATAGCAAGTACTAATCGGGATATGGAATGATGGTTCTAAAAAGTTGTTTAATAGTCCTCACTATTTTTGTAAAATAATGTATCAATAATTATAATGAGGACTTATTTGAGTGTGGATATTGTCTAGAAGATAATTTTTATATTTAAACTTACAGTTTAAGTGTTGTCGTATTTTGCACGATAATTGTATTAATAAAGTGGTAGTTATTTCTGTACCATATTTTAGCGACTTAGAATGGGTGATGTATACCTGTATTAGGGGCGTCACAAGCATTATATCTACTATCTTCTATGATTTAAGAGTTTATCATCAATTTTATCGCTGAGACTCAGCTTAATAAATAATCCACATCATTGATTCATCCCTACACTACGGGCTAAGGATATTCATTAGTATCACGTTCACGAATTAGCCATGCACTACGGGCCAATGATATTCGTATAATCATCAATGGTCATGATCATGCCAACAACTGTTCATCAATACACTACGGGCCCATTAGGACTTTTACCACATCATTAGTAACATTACAGGTCATGATTATACCGAATAATTACTGGTCATAATCATACCAATCAACAGTCCATCTATGCACTACGGGCCAAAGATGAATTTCATAACAATATAAGCATAAGGATGATGAGAATGATATAAGAATTCAATTAAAAGAAAGTAAAGGATAAATTTTAAAGATTTATAATTCAATTTATCCATAATTCAATAATGTCCAAATTATCAACATGATACTTATAAGACCCCAACTTATTATAAAGAAAAATCAAATTTTCTCTAGTTATTATTTTGAATAATAGGGTGTTAATTTGATATAATGCTTTAGTTATGGGTGAAATGTACAAATTTTATAAAATAAGCAAGTGGTTATAAAATAATCATTTTGTCGGGAAATATTCGTTTGGCCGTGGAATATTCTTGCTGTCGAAAAATATTCGTACGACGGCGCAGTCATTTGTGGGCCCCATAACGGAAAAACGGTCGGATGAAGAAAACGACAAGTTTGAGTTTTTATAAATAACGGCGTAGTTGTTACCGTTAACACTGTTGGAATACCATTACTGTTTCTTTGAGGTAAGAGATGTTAGTTTTTTTGTAAATAGTATTATTTCTTTTAATATCATTATGTCGAAATATTGGTCTGAATTTTTTATCAAATTTGGAACTTTTTGTGTCAGGGTTACTATTCACGTATACGACACTATTCACGTATACGGCACTATTCACGAATATGGCACTATTCATCGAAAAATAAAATTTTCTCTTCTTTGTCCCAAATGTCTATTATGGTTATTATCTTTAATTGTATCCATGTTTTGATCGTCATTCTTGAATTTTTCTCCATTATGTTTTTATTATGGAGTATTTTTAAATTTGAATTATCTAAAGTACGAATCTCTAAACTTTGTCATTTTATCGTACTGGAATCGTTCTCTAAAATATTTTTCATCATCCTCAGTCATTAATGGTGATACTTGATGAATATTTTTGGCCTGTAGTGCAAAGATGAATGATTACCTGATGAATATCTTTGGTCCGTAGTGCAAAGATGAACAGGTGTTGAGATGAACATGACCAACTGGTGATACAAATGAATATCTTTGGCCCGTAATGCAAAGATGAATATTTGATTCAAGATGTATATTGATTGATGTTACAGGGATAAAATATTGATGATGGACTTTTAAATTCATAGATGATAGTAAATTTCATTCTCTACTTAACTCTTCTAATGAATTATTATTTCCGCTGCAGTTGTTGATCTAAAACTTGTTGTCTATTATATTATATCAGACTTTTTCCTGTTGAAGACTAATGATAATTTGTTGTATATTATCTTAGTCATAATATTCTTTACTGGGCTAGTTGAGCTCACCCTTTTCTTTTTTGTTCCATTTTTCTTCTCAAGAGGTGAGAATATAGCAGGAACTAGTCGGGGTATGGAGTGATGGTTCTAGAAAGTTGTTTTAGCAGTCCTCACTATTTTTATAAAATAGTATTTTAATAATTGTAATGAGGACTCTTTTTGAGTTTTAATACTGTCTATTAGACAATATTTGTATTTAAACTCACAATTTATGTGTTGCCTTATTTTGTACGACAATTGTAGTTATGAAGTTGTATTTGTTTCTGTACTATGTATTTGGCGACTCAGAATGGGTGATGTACACCTATTTTGGGGGCATCACAATACTGGTTTGTGGAATAAAATTCAAGAATAATATTATATCAAAAATGATTTGGACCGAAAAGAAATCAATTTTTGTCATGAATAGTAACCCGAGTGAATAGTACCCCGTGAATAGTACTCCAGCGTGAAAAAGTTAAAATTTATCAAGAATGCTCAGAATAATATTTCCATAAAATAATACTAGATGAAGCGCAAATTTTAAGGATATTCTACTAATTTCATGGAGTATAGAAGCCAAAATTTAATAAAATGAGTATAGAATTCGGAATCTGAAACGAAATAATATTACTTACATACTACAGAGTATGGAAGAAAATATTATTTCATACGAATATTGAACAAAAATAATATCCCTTACCTTAAAAAGAAGAGTATTCTAACTGGTATAGCGGGGATATTCTTGAAAAAAACTTTCACTGTTTTCTACACTCAAAACTTCCTAAAACTCGAAAGAAATACGCTCACTATTATAGATGAATAATTCTCTGATTCTGATGTGATTTTTAATTCTAACTAAGCATCCTACTTATAGGAGAATGGAAGGGGCACTATTTAGAAAAGTTTTTCACGGGTGTATAGAAACAATTCACGGGCGCGCAAAACTTTCGTCTGATTTTTCTAATTATTACTATTCACTTACTATACAGACACTATGCAAATACTATGCATAATAAAATATAATATCTTCTATTTTTCATAAAAAAATAAAACTTATAAAATATATATGTAAGACCCCAACTTTTATAAATAAAAATAAATTTTTTATAAATATCATTTTTGAATATTATGGAGTGAAATTGATATAATGTTATAGTTGTGGGTAATATTTATAAATTTTACAAAGTACGCAAGTTGCTATATAATATTTGATTGGTCGGGAAATATTCGTTTTAACAGAGAATATTCGTACAACGGCGCAATCATGGGTGGACCCCACAACAGAATTATTGTCGGATTGGAAAACGACAAAAATTTTTTATGAAAATAACAGCGGAAGTTTTACCGTTAATACTGTTGAACTACTCGGTAGTAAAAGTACAGTAATACGTGTGGTTGCATAGTAACACACGGTATTGATTATTAATGCTTACGTGAGAAATCATCTCAGTTTTGTTTTATTACTTATATATATATTAGAGTTAATATATAAGATAGGTATATATATATATATATATTTATATATATATATGTGTGTGTGTGTGTGTGTGTGTGTGTGTGTGTGTGTGTGTGCGCGCGGCGCGCATAAAGTTGACAAGTTGACAAAGTGGGTGGAGGAAAATTTGTGTTCACGTGGGAGGAGAGAGCAATTATTATTATTATATATATATTTAGGTTTACAACATGTGTTGATTATATATATAGATATGTTTTATAATCTTTCTCCTTTATTTTAATTGGTTGGGGCCTTGACATTTGGTAGCTTTGTTTGGCAGATTGTGGGATGATTTTTAAACCTAGACATTCATTGGATAACTCTTTGAAAAATGAATACTGATATGTTGCTGTGATGATCCGTCTGTGATTTTTTAAAAATAAATGTTGCGTCCGTTTCTCAACAATACACCTTCAATTCTCATATAAATAGAAGCTCATTCCTTCATTATTTTCTTACGAATTCACTGAAACTCTAGAGAGATAAACTGTAGAGAGAAAGAACAAAAGTATTCTGCTACTTCCCTACTCTTATATTCAGTTTCTTTTACGGTAAGGGGTGTTATTCTTTCTTATTCATGAAGAGAACTGTTGTTATTCCATTTCTTATTATTCTGTTGGAATAACCTGTATACGCGGTCTACCCTATACTTGGTGATATTCTTCTTTTATTATGTTGGAACATCCTGTTTGTGTGTTTTACACTGGACCTGGTTCCGTCTTTATTATTATTCTGTTGGAACATCCTGTCTGTGTGTTTACACCGGACCTAGTTCCGCCTTTATTATTATGTTGGAACATCCTGTCGGTGCAAATTTTGCCTGACCTGGTTCCGTTATTATTATTCTGTTGGAATAACATGTCTATGCAAAGTACCGCATGCATGGTAATTTTTTTTGTTATTCCATTCTTTATTATACTCAGTTGGTTAAAGTTTTGACTTCTATACTCCATAAAATTAGTAGAATATCCTTGATATTTGCGCTTCATCCAGTATATTTTCATGAAAATATTCTTCTGAGCATTCTTGAATTTTACTGTACAAAGTAGTATCATGTTGACAATTTGGACGTTATTGATTCTTGGATTAATTAATTCTTAAACTTGTTTTATTGAATTCTTATATCATTGTCATCATCCTCATGTTTATATTTTGTTGAAAGTCATCTATGGCATGTAGTGCATAGATGGACTTGGTATGATTATTACCAGGGATTATTCGGTGTAATCATGACCATAATGTTACAAATGATGTGGTAAAAGTCCTCATTGGCCCGTAGTGCATTGATGGACAGTTGTTGGCATGATCATGACCATTAATGAATACACAAATATTCTTGGCCCGTAGTACAAGGATAATTGTGGTCGTGATACTAAAGAATATCATTGGCCGTAGTGCAGGGGTGATTCGATGATGTAAAATATTTATTAAGCTGAGTCTCAGCGATAACAGTGATGAAAAACCTTTTAAATCATAAAAGATAGTAGATTTTATTTTCTACTTGACTCTTTTAATGGATTACTTGTTCCGCTGCAGTTAAACTTGATGTCTATTATATTTTATCAATTTAACATTGTTGGAGACTAATGATAATTTATTCTGCATTATCTTAGTCATAATATTTCTTACTGGGCTAGTTGAGTTCACCATTTCTTTCACTGTTCTCTTTAAGAAATGAGAATATAGTTGGGACGAGTCGAAAAACGGAGTGATGGTCCAGAGGATAGCATTAGTAGTCCTCACTATTATGTGAAATAGTGTGATAATAATTGTAATGAGGACTCTTTTTGACTTTGTATACTCTCTAGTAGACAATATTTGTATTCAAATTCACAGTTTATGTTTTGTCGTATTGTACACGACAGTTGTATAATTAAGTTTTATTTGTATTTTATATCATGTAGTTGACGACTCAGAATAGGTGATATATACCTATTTTGGGGGCGTCACAATATATATATAAATTCTCTTCCCTATACATTTTCTCCACCCAGCCCCCAATTTCCATTCAAATCATCCCACATGTGGGCCCCGCCCCACATGTCACACACACACACACACACACACACACACACACACACACACACACACACACACACACACACACACACATATATATATATATATATATATATATATATATATATATATACCGAATAATTTTATACCAATTATTTTTAAAAATGGATAAAAGGGGGTCCATAAAATAAGCAAAATTTACATCAAATACTTCATAAAAATTCCCTCAATATATTTAACAACATTTATTCATCATTATTATAACTCGCAATATTAACAACCAGATCGTTCCCAGGGAAGATGGGGCTTTCCGATAAGGATTTCTCCCTATTGGCGCGTAATTAGGTGACCAAACTCCTTTCCTTAACAGAACTTTCTAGACATTATTAATTATGCAGAAAATAATATGAATAACTTGTCATCTCAATTATTGATTTAATAACATAAAATAATGACAATAATTGAATCAAATAAAATGATATACTATGCAGCAATTACTGTATCAATAATTGAATAAAATTGAGTGACTTCTCATGCAAGCATCAATAATCAATACCGTGTGCTACTATGCAACCACGTGTATTACTATACTTTTCATTATCGGGTATTTCAACAGTTAACGTAAAAGTTTTGTTGTTATTTTTATAAAAAGATATTTCTGTCGTTTTTTAACTCCGACAATAATTTCGTTGTGAGGTCCACCAATGATTGTGCCGTCGTACGAATATTTCCTGTTAAAACGAATATTCTCCGACCAATCGAATATTTTACAACAACTTGCATACTTTGCAAAATTTATAAATACTACCCACAACTATAACATTGTATCAAATTCACACCATAATATTCAAAAATATATTTCGAGAAAAATTTAATCTTTATTTATGAAAATTGGGGTCTTACATTCTATTTTAGTTTTAAATAGTTTATAGTATTTATATTATATTAATAAAATTATATATATATATATATATATCATTTTTTAAAAGGTCAGTTAAATTTTTAAAATTAAATGTCTAGTATTAATAATTAGTCTCTTTATTTTCACATCATGTTATGCACAGTAATCCAATTATATAAACGTGATTAGACGTATATTATATCGTTTACCTGAAAGTGCCACACTATATAGTATTCTCTTCGTCCCTTAATATAAGACGTTTTAGAAAAATACTTAGTTTCTAATATTACCCCAAATATTAAATAGTAGGCTTAAATATAATTTACTGCGTTAAATTATAGGTCATATTCCACTTCGATGATTCACCTTTCAATTTTGTCAATTAGATGATTGAACTATTATTTTTTTTAATTTCATTCAATTGAAGTTGTCACGTCAGAAATTGCTGACGTGGCTCACTGACTAGACAAACTAATGCTTATGTGTAATTAGAAAATATTATTTTAATTATCTCTTCTAAACATCAAGGATAAATATGTCAAAAACATAATAAAACATAATAATTTAATAAAATCAAACCAAATCAATTTGGATGATCTCTACCACCACTCTCAGATTTGTTCCACCTCCAAATATTCGGCGCAGTTGAGGGTTCCTTTTACTCTCAGATTTGGATGATCTCCACCGCCACTCTCATAACCACTGCATAGAGAAGTCCTTCTTTAATCGTTTTCTCCACCGTCACTCTCATAACCACTGTACAAATGAAGGATGGATCTCTCTCTAGTTCTGTTATCACTTCATTTTTTCACTCCTTTTATCCTTATCTGCATATGGGGAGAGTCCATTCACATTCCAATTCCTCTTTCTCTATCTAAAAACCCGCATCTCTGTTGAGAAATCAGTTATCGAGCTGTTTATATACAGTATTTGATTTGTTAGGGTTTTAGGAAATGGAGAAAAAATAGGGGGTTTTCTCAGCTTTGAAAGAAGTAGTACGGGGAGGAGCAGGTCGCCAATGTCGGGTCTGTTGCAACGTAAGAAGGGGAACCAAAGCCAGAGCAATTTGGGTAACTCGGAGCTGTTGATTTCGAGATTCGGGAGCTTAAGGCCGGTAGTGGGAGAGACACTGACGCCGTTAATTGAGGGTCCGGATCCGAATGGCAGGGAGGTTGGAGACTCGAAGCGTGTCGGGCTGGGACAGTTGATGAAGGGGCAACTTTCTCGGGCTCCTTCCATGGCTGCAAATTACAAGCGGTCTGATCTGAGATTGTTGCTTGGATTTATGGGTGCGACGCTTGCTCTGGTGTACGTTAGCACCACTGACCCTCTAGGTTCGGAATTATTGTTCATTTTTTGTTCTTCATTCTTGATTTGTCTTAAGTTAAAATTTTTAGCTTGATTCAGATTGAGTTTTTTTTTCTTTCGATTAATTAATTAATTTTGTTTAGTTCGACTAAATGGGTGAGAAATTGATTTGGTTTGATTTTATTAAATTATTATTATGTTTTATTACATTTTTGACATATTTACCCTTGATGTTTAGAAGAGATAATTAAAATAATATTTTTTAATTACACATAAGTATTAGTTTGTCTAGTCAGTGGGCCACGTCAGCAATTTCTGACTTGACAGCCTCAATTGAATGAAATTAAAAAAAAATTAATAGTTCAATCATCTAATTAACAAAATTAAAAAGTGAATCACTGGAGTAGAATATGACCTGTAGTTTAAGGTAGTAAATTATATTTAAACCTAAATAGTATAACTTTGGTTCTCTCATTATTTTTTACTTAATAAATAACAATTTATTTTTTTAATATAAAAGCAATATAAATATTTAATATTATATAATTATTTCTTTAATAATTATACAAAACTCTAAAAAGTCTTAAATTAGGGGAGAGAGAGAGAGCAGTATATCTGCTATCTATTAGGTCGGTCTATATAGTACTTTCAATTATTTTCTTTTGGGTAGAGGATGAATAAAAACATACTCCTTCCGTCCCAAATTAACTGTTCAGTTTTAATTTTTTAAAGTCAAATTGACCATTTTTAAAACTAATATTTTTACTATTTTTGCTAAAATATAGGTGAAATGATTATAACCAAAAGAAAGTATATACAATTTATTACTAATCCTAATTTTTATAATTTTAGAAATATATTTATATATGCTTAATTATTAATTCTAAAAATAGTCAATTTGACTTAAAAAAATCAAAACTGAGCAATTAATTTGAGACGGAGGGAGTAATTAATACTCCCCACATGATTGGGGTTTATTTGTCTAAAGGGGGTCCCATCGGCCAGCCTCGCTTCATTTCTAATCTCCAAAGTTGTGAGAATTGAACGGAGGCACAAATAAATTAGTCGACTAGTATTAATTGAGAGGTCCTCACATATCTATCAATATTTTCGCGTAAAGTCATTTTAATGACTTTGAACGAGGGAAATAGTTGAAATAAAATTAATTTTGATCGATTGATAAATATAATATCGACGCATAAATTAAAAAGTGATTTTTTTATATGTTAATATTGTATTGATTATTTGATAAATTTATCATCAACTTAACTCTATGATAATTGGATCCTTAAACGAGAGCAAGATGGAAACAATAAATATTTGAAATTTTATAAATTATACTCCCTCGGTATTTTTTAATTAAAACTGTATGAAAAATATAAACAAATAATTAATATTTTATCTGATCGAGTAAATTAGATATAAATTTTAATATTATTTTATTAAGATTTATTGAAAAGATGACAGAAATATAAATTAATTTTTAATATAAAAATAATATAAGAAATTAAGTCAATTCGTGTTTTTTTTTTTAAAATTTAAAAATGACGAATAAAAATAAATAAATTTCACTTTTTAAGCACACAAATAAAAACGAATGAATGAAGTAATAATAAACAAATAAAAGGAGCGTGTTATTGATTGAGATGAAGGACTCGAGGAGTTGAAAAAGAATTTTATTTTGGAGGTATCTTGATTATCAAGTACTTCTTCCGTCCTAAATTAACTGTTCAATTTTGATTTTTTAAAATCAAATTGACTATTTTTAAAATTAATAATTAAGCATATATAAATATATTTTTAAAATTATAAAAATTAGGATTAGTAATAAATTGTATATACTTTCTTTTGGTTATAATCTCTTCACATATATTTTAGCAAAAATAGTAAAAAAATTAGTTTTAAAAATGGTCAATTTGACTTTAAAAAATCAAAACTGAGCAATTAATTTGGGACGGAGGGAGTAGTATATAATAAGTAGTATTTTGTTAATTTGTTTGTATTATATGTAGGCGCTTAGTGACGTAAGGGGGTACGTTATCCGTCACGTGAATACAAAGCCAAAAGGGCCAAGACTGAAACGTCTCCGTCTACTAGGATGCATGGTCATGCGGGATACTTGCTATATTAATCCTGACAATAACAGGATGGAGGCTTAAAATAATTCTATTAATCCTATAATTAAATAGTCTTAATAATATACTCCCTCCGTCTCAAATTAATTGCTTAATTTTAATTTTTTTAAGTCAAATTGACTATTTTTAGAATTAATAATTAAGCATATATAATTATATTTCTAAAATTATAAAAATTAAATTAGTAATAAATTGTATATACTTTCTTTTGGTTATAATCTCTTCACCTATATTTAAGCAAAAATAGTAAAAAGATTAGTTTTAAAAATGGTCAAATTGACTTTAAAAAGTCAAAATTGAGCAATTAATTTGGGTCGGATGGAATATTTATTTGTTATAAAATTATTCATAAAATAATGTAAAATAATTTCATATTATATTTATTTTTTAAAAATTAATTAAAATATTAAATTAAAAAATATCGAATAATACTTAATTTTTTCAAGTTTGAAATAAGTAAGGTGCTGTTTGTTTACATCTGATTGTCTCTTAATGGATTGCCTCTTATTCGCTAAGAGGCATGATGCTGTTTGTTTTGTTTTTTGTTACCTCTGAATGCCTCTTAATCGATAAGACAGAAAATGAAATCTTAATAATTAAGAGGTACCTCTTAATGAATTTTTTTTGATAATTTTTTTTTATATAAATATATTCAACAATATTATGCACTCATTTTTATTAAATTGAATATTTAAAATTATTAAATAAAATTTTACCCTTTAAAATGGTAAAATAGTGTCATTAAGAGACAACTTACTTTTTTGTTATCAAATAATTTTTTAGATTCAGACCTCATAACCATTCAGATGATCTAATTTATTAAGACATCATAATCATTCAGATCTTAATTCACAGATTTATCAAACACAACCTAAGGATTCATATTGTTCTAATTATCGGCTATTGGGTAGCTTTGATTTATGAATGGAGTAAAAAGAAATTGTAACCTTTGTATGAAGTAATCCAGCTAGCTAGGTCCCGGATTACTGTGCTTTACTGATTTTGGGTCGATATGGGTTTTCTTCATTCTAGTTGATAAGGCTACCCATCTACTCTTCTTGTATTGGGCCTCTATATGAGAGGTGTGCAAAAGTGATTTGGGCTTAGGCTCCAACTGTTATTCAGCTTTCAAAGATTCCCGAAGACGCGCTATTTGATCTCATCCAGCAATGTTAGGATATACCATGATATAATTATAGCCTAAGGAATTGATATTTTTACCCAATTTTTTTTTTTTAATATTTGTAAGGTTGCTCTCACATAAATACCTGATGAAATAAAACAACATCTTCTACTAATTAAAACTATTTTGTTTATAAAAAGTACTTAGGTTAGTATTTACTAATTTAAAGAAAGAAAGATATTTCCACGTGTATTTTTAAATATTTTTACATGATTTCTTTTACATAAACATTACAGTGAATCTCACTTTTATTTGAGAAAAAATAAAATAAAAATATCAAAAACACATGTAGAAATAGTGTTACCAACAAAAATCACGTACTATTTATAAGGTTCTATCATTGACAAGAATAAAACTTATTTAATACCCACTTATTTATTTTAATTATCATGAAAGGGGGTAAACTTATACTAATAGATTTTTGACAAAATAAACAACTAATTTTATTTTATTTCTAAATAAAACAACTAAACTAAACTTTAAAATCGTAAAGCGAATTACATAAAAATATCACAAGGAATGAATATTCAATATATTAGTGTATCACACGGTTAAATAAAAGGGTTAAATACACTTTTCCCCACTCTACTCAACCTCGGTTTACAAATGTAGCACTGAACTGAAATTTTTTACGGTCAACTCACTGAACTATACGTTATTTACAAAAAGTGATTTTGCCGTCTATGTCTGTTAACCATTTAACAGAAGAATGATGAGGCAATACGTGGCAATACAAGCAACTGATTAAATATATTACGTGGATTTTATCCCAAAATCCCTAAACCGACTAAATCTCTAAATCCCCAAAATCAGACCCAAATCATTTGTTCTTCATTTGAAAAGAGGAATCAAAACACTCTATCCCCAAAATCAGACCCAAATCGATTCCAACTCCTGACTTCATCCACATAAATCGACGAAGAAAAAGAAGACAATTAAGAGTGGAACTAACATGAGCTCCAGCGAAAATAGTTTCACAAATCGCGTCGAAGATTGGGAGATGCCCAGAACTCTAGTGACATGCCGATGTGGGATTGTCACACCGATGTGGGTAGCTTGGAAAGAGGGAACTGCTGACCCGAGAAGAAGGTTCATCGGGTTGTGCTCGTTTCAAGGTATGTGACCTAATTTCTTCTAGTTGGGCTTCAGGGATCTAATTTTGGTTGTAATATTTAATAACACCAAAAGTTGATCTGGTGTTGTTAAAAATTTGAGTATTAGATGTTTGAGGAGGAGTTATTTGAAGATTTTAAAAGTTGATGATTTCAAAGAGTGGATGGCTTTCTTACTGTTACACACTTAGATCACCAACATATGACTAGAAGTTGCAATTTTTGTAAATTGTAAACATTTACAACCAAAGTCATACACTTTACTGTATATACTATGAGAGTCTAAGATTCAACAACTTCAACTTATTCTATAAAAAGTTACTGATATATAGAGTGAAATAGAAGATTGTTATGTTTTTACTAACCTAAATACCCAATTTCATGCTTGGTAAAAGCATGAAATTTGTTGTATGTTGTAAAAGCATGAAATTTGTTGTATGTTGTAAAAGCATGAAATTTGTTGTATGTTATAAAAGCATATTTGTTATGGGCTTGATGGATGGATTTGTGTGCAACTGGTTGCAGGATAACAAGTTGCGTTGTATGTTCTTTAAATGGTGTGATCCTCCGTTTACAGAGAGATCAAGGGAAGTGATATTGCAGCTAAAGGGAAAGATAGAAAAAAGTAATGAAAAAAATTGAGAGTTTGATGGAAGTATTAAAGAAGATGGAAACTGAGAACATATTGATGAACAAAGGTGAGATAAACAATGAAGAAAAAGAGTTTTTGGTGCTGCAAAGACAAGGGCAGCAGTTGAGGAAGAAAATTGACAAGCAAAGTTCGATGGAGAAGAAATTATGGATTACTTTAGTAGTTTCTTGGATTTTATTTTTCATTGTATTACAACCAAATGTATAGAGATGTCTTCCTTGAATGTAGTAAAGGATGATTAAAGTATGTATTGAATGTTATTTTGACATGTATGTATTGAATGCTTAATGTTGGTTTTGATGGTTGGCAAATATGTATTGAATATTGATTTGGCTTAGTAGTGTACAATTGAATGCTTATTTGTTGAAGTAGAGCATTGAATTGATGTTGACTGTATTCATTATGACTCCATGTTGAAGCAGAGCATTGAATTGAATTGATGTTTGGTGCAAATTGAAGTGGTAGCAGTAATAACAAACAAGAAGTACATTGTTAACAAACAAGAAGCAATTGTCAATTCCATCTATACAATATTAATTCAAATGTATATAATAAAGTAACACTACACAACACAATTTTCAGTTAGAAGTAATGTAGAATTCACAAATCCACCATATCATATGTGAGACCCCGAATTTTATGAAATAAAAGTATTCAATTTTTTTCTATTTTGGTAAATAGTTAAATTGATAAAAGTTTAAAGTTAAGGGTAATATGTGAAATTTTTTTTACAAAGTACGCAAGTTGTTGTATAATATTCGATTGGTCGGGGAATATTCGTTTTAACAGGGAATATTCGTACGGCGGCACAATTATTGGTGGACCCCGCAACGAAATTATTGTCGGATTGAGAAAACGACAAAAATATTTTTTATGAAAATAACGGCGAAAGTTGTACCGTTAACTGTTGAAACACTCAGTGTTAAAAGTACAGTAATACGCGTGGTTGCATAATAGCACACGGTATTGATTATTGATGCTTACGTGATAAGTCACTCAGTTTTGTTTTATTGATATTATTAATGTAATAAAACAGAAAAACATTTTATATAAAACAGAATACTTTTATAAAGTTATTCTATAAATAGAATATATAATAATCTATTATTCATAGTGTTTTGCATAGTAAAATCTTTTTATATAAAACAGAATACTTTTATAAAGTTATTCTATAAATAGAATATATTATATTTTATTATGCATAGTGTTGCATAGTGTCTGTATAGTATTTTGCATAGTAAAATCTTTTTATATAAAACAGAATACTTTTATAAAGTTATTCGTTTTATTAGATTATAAATAGAATATATTTTATTTTATTTAAAAGATTTTGCTTTAAATCTGGACCGTCCGATTAAAAGTAAATCAATCTGGACCGTTCATGAATTAGTTACTATGCAGTCCATTCTTCTATAAATAGAAGCTCATTCCTTCATTATTTATTACGAATTCACTGAAACTCTAGAGAGAGAAACTATAGAGAGAAAGAAGAAAAGTGTTCTGCTACTTCACTACTCCTATATCCAGTACTCTTCTTCTTAAGGTAAGGGATATTATTTCTTTTGTATTCATGAAGAGAACTTCTGTTATTCTATTATTTATTATTCTGTTAGGATAACCTGTATACGCGGGCTACCCTATATTCATGGCCACGATTACCACCAGAGTGGTTGCCGTTCTTGTCCGTATTCTTCTTTCTCCACTGGTTATCGTTGTTCTGATGACTGCTGTCACCGGTATAATCCTGGTTGTGGTCCCTCGATTGATCATACTCGCTATCTCGCTCTAATAATTGAGCCCTGTTGACAACATCTGAATAGAGAGAAAATTTATGAGAAATGAGATATTGACGTATGCCGGGTTTCAAACCTCTCAGAAACATCCGCGTCATACGTTCCTCATTCTCTACCAAATGAGGTGCAAACCTGGACAACTCTGCAAATTTCGCCTCGTATTGGGACACCGTCATGTTATTCTGCTCCAGTCTAATAAACTCTACCTCCTTCATATGACGAATACTTTCAGGAAAGTACTTGTCATTGAATAGTTTCTGAAATGTCTCCCAAGACATGTTGAGTGCGGCTGGATGGGTACGCTTCACAGACTCCCACCAGTAGTCTGCCTCGCCACGGAACATAAAGGTGGCGAATGGAACCTTCTGTTCCTCCGCACATCCCAAGACATCGAATATCTTGGTAATTTGCTTGACCCACGTCTCCGCCTTAATCGGATCCGGCTTTCCCCAGAATTCTGGTGGTCCCAACTCTTTGAACTGCTTGGCTGTGACAAGCCGCGCATTGCTATCATTTCCACCCGTATTTTGTACACGAGTCTCCCTCGTCTGGTTTTGCATGAACTGAAAAAAACTCCTAAACATCCCGTCGTTCATCGTCTGCTCAGTGGTGTTGTTTACATGAGGAATATTGCCAGCCTGTTGCACGTTCTCCTCGTTGGTGAGCAAAGGTGTCTTCACGGTCTCATTTACTCCACTGTTAACATTCTCAATCGACATTCTCAAATACTGCCATAAATAAGGGTTAATTTAACAAATCACATAATATCCCTATATTATGACCGACCAACAGATGAGCTTAGGTAGGACATACTAGCGAAGGATTTACTCGTCTCTCCCCTCCTAGTTCTATTCCCCGATCTCCTCCAGAGATCATATCCCTAAGCTCTGATACCAACTGTGACGCCCCCAAAACAGGTCCAATCCATCCAACCCATTCTGAGTCGCCAAATACATGGTACAGAAAATAACTACAACTTTATTATTACAATTGTCGTGCAAAATACGACAACACATATACTGTGAGTTTAAATACAAATATTATCATCTAGACAGTATTCATACTCAACTAAGAACTCATTATACTTATTGATACACTATTTTACAAAATAGTGAGGACTACTAAAACAACTGTCTTGAACCATCATTCCACACCCCGACTAGTACTCGCTACATTCTCGCCTCCTGAGAAGAAAATGGAACAACAAGGAAAAGGGTGAGCTCAACTAGCCCAGTAAAGAATATTATGACTAAGATAATATACAACAAATTATCCTTAGTCTTCAACAGGGAAAAATCTGATAGAATACAATAGACAACAAGTTTTAAATCAATAACTGCAGCGGAAACAGCAAACCATTAGAAGAGTCAAGTAGAGAATGAGTTCTACTATCTTCTAAGATTTAAAAGTCTATCATCAATATTTTATCCCTGTAACAACAATCAATAACCATCTTTAATCAAATATTCATCTTTGCACTACATGCCAAAGATATTCATTTGTATCACCAGTCGATCATGTTCATCTCAACACCTGTTCATCTTTGCACTACGGGCCAAAGATATTCATCAGAAATCATCAATCTTTGCACTACAGGCCAAAGATATTCAATTATATCATCATTTAGGACTGAGGATGATGAAAAATATTTTAAAGGAAACGAATCCAGTGAAACAAAATAATAAATATTAAGGATTCGTATTTCAGCTATTCCATGTCCAAAAATACCTCATAAATAATCATAGTGGAGTAAAATTCAAGAATGATCAAAACATGGATACAATCAAAGCTAGTATCCAGAATAGATATTTTGGACGAAAAGAAGAAAATTTTATTTTTCGGTGAATAGTAACTCGTGAATAGTAGCTCGTGAATAGTAAATCATGAATAGTAACTCATGAATAGTAACCCCGACATGAAAAGTTCCAAATTTAATAAAAAGTTCAGATTAATACTTCGGCATAACGATATTGAAGAAAATAATATCATTTAAGAAGAAATAGCATCCCTTACCTCGGAAATACGGTACTTCTGACTGGAATACTAGATATAGTGCCGAAAGAAACTTGCACCGTATAGCAACACTCAAAGTATCAAATACTCACAAGAATACGCTCGATATAGAGAGAGAAAGAGAGAGAAACTTGTGTTTCTGGTGTGATTTTCAATTCTAACCTAAGCACCCTATTTATAAGAAAATGCTTAGAACACCAAAGCAGAAAATTGAATAAATTAATAATATAATTTTCTTAATTTCCTTACCACACCACATCAGCTGATTTCCACCATTAACATGTGCCACTCAAATGTCAAAAACGTTTTTCTTAATAAAGATAATTAAAACTTCCAAAAATCAATTATTTCGGAACTTCAGAACTTCAATAATTCATAAAAAATAGCCCTTTATTCAGAAAATTCAAATCTCGCGAGTTTTTATAGAAAATTCAATTCTCTACAACTTTGCAGAAGAAAGTTTTTCCAAATTCCAAACAGAAATTGACTGAAATCCACAAACGGGCGATTTTACAGTCAATAATAAATTTTCGGTCAAGAATTGTGTCCACCAACACACAAAACATGTGTTAATCATTTAATGCCACAAAAATACTCTTCCTCCTCATATACTCATATATCCCACATTCATTGTAAAAATATCATCATCAATATATTATTAAAATAATATATTTAAATGAATTATTTTATCAGAAAAAAATAAAATGTTAATTTTCAACAATTGTCACATTAAAAAATTTTCTCCATCTATATCCACATAAAATTAATATTTTTCTCATCATATAAATCACTAATTAATTATACACAAATAATATTACAGAATCACAGTACTGGCAACCAGGCCGTTCCCAAGAAAGAGGGGGCTTTCCAATAAGGATCTCTCCTTACTGGCGCGCAATTAGATGACCAAACCTCTCCTTAGACAGAACTTTCTAGACATTACCAATAATGTTATCTAATAATATTATTCAGATAATATAAATTATTGTTCCGATAATAGAAAATACTGTGTAGTGACAATTATTAAAACAACAGTAATATAAAATATCAACGCAACAATTATTGAATCAATAAAATACAATATTGAACAGTAATTACTGTAACAATTATTGAGTAGTGCCTTCTTACGTAAGAATCAATAATTAGTGTAATACCGTGTGCTACTGTGCAACAACGCGTATTACAGTGTTTTAACCACCGGTATTCTAACAGTATTAACGGTAACAACTATGCCGTTATTTATAAATAACTTATTTTTGTCGTTTTCTTCATCCAATCGCTTTCCGTTATGGGGCCCACAAAAGACTGCGCCGTCGTACGAATATTCTCCGACAGTAAGAATATTCCACGACCAAGCGAATATTTCCCGACAACAATGAATATTTTATAACCACTTGCTTATTTAAAATATTTGCGCATTTTACCCATAACTAACCACATTAATCAAATCAACCCTTACTATTTCAAAATAATAAATAGAGGAATTTAAATTTCATTTATTAATAATTTGGGGTCTTACAACCTCCCCTCCTTATGAAATTTCGTCCTCGAAATTGACATACGTACCTGGTGTTTCGAAAAGATGAGGATACCTCGCTTTCATTTCCGTTTCTAACTCCCAGGTCATTTCCTCAATAGCATGGTTTCTCCACAAAACTTTAACTTGTGGTAAGACCTTCGTGCGTAGGACATGCTCCTTCCTATCCAAGATCTTGACAGGTACCTCTTCGTACGTTAAGTCTTCAGCTATCTCGTTTGGTTCTAACTCAATAACGTGGTTCGGGTCGTCCACATATTTACGTAACATCGATACGTGAATAACGTTATGAACACGTGACATACTTAGCGTTAAGGCGAGTCTATAGGCCACAGTTCCTACTCGATCGAGGATTTCAAATAAATCGAAGGCTTGAGCTTTCTTCTCTTCATCGACTCTTACTTCTAGAATAACACATTCTTGCACCTTCTTCTTTATATTCATCAGATCCAGGTCTGTAGCTTGAGCAACTTTAACTTTATCGATTAAAGTTGATTCTACGCGTATACTTGACATCATCGCACTCGTTCCTGCATATGATCTTCTACTCAACGCATCAGCTACCACGTTTGCTTTTTCAGGATGGTATTGAATAGTGTGGTCGTAATCTTTCAACAGCTCGAGCCAACGTCATTGCCGCATGTTGAGTTCTTTTTGAGTGAAGAAATATTTGAGGCTTTTATGGTCTAAATATATCTCCACTTTCTCCCCATATAGATATTGCCTCCAAATCTTTAGCGCGAAAACTACTGCTGCCAACTCTAGATCATGAGTAGGATAATTCCTCTCATATTCTTTAAGTTGTCGCGAAGCATTGGCTATGACTTTCTCACGTTGCATGAGAACACATCCTAACCCTTTACCTGAAGCATCGCTGTAGATAACAAATCCATCTGAACCAGATGGTATTGTCAGAACAGGTGCCGAAATGATTCTCCTCTTAAGCTCTTGGAAACTCTTCTCGCATTCTTCGCTCCATACGAATTTGATATCCTTCTTGAGTCAGCTGAGTTAATGGAGTAGCGATTCGAGAAAATCCTTTTACGAATCTCCGATAGTAACCAGCTAAGCCTAGAAAGCTACGTATTTCGATTACTGACTTAGGTTGCTTTCAACTGTGACTCATATCTCAATCTTGGATAGCACGTCACAATGACACCTATCAGTTTACTACCGCACGAATATGGCGTCCCCTACAGAGAGTCTGGATTCAGTGCATTCTACAAAAGAAGTCACCAGATAAAGGCTCGGTTATCAACTTCTATAGTTGAATTTTTAACTCCTGAAGTTCAATAGGAGCCATTCGATATGAGATTTTAGAAATGGGTTTTGTACCGGGTTCAAAGTCGATACAAAATTCAATATCACGCTCTGGGAGTAAGCTAAGAAATTCTTCAGAAAATACGTCAGGGATTTACTAACAATAGAAATATCATTCAAATCTGACGTATTTTGTTCAAGTCCATAACATAGCTAAGAAAGCTTGACATCCGTTTTTCAATAAACGAATGACTTTACGGCTTGATATGAAAGAGTTTGACTTCAATGGTTTGGTTGCTTGAATTTGAATAACAGGTTGCTTAGGAATATGAAGACTAACAACCTTACAAAAGCAATCAATTTTGGCATGATGAGTAGTTAACCAATCAATTTCTAAAATCACATCAAAAGCAAGTATCTTTAAAGAGATAAGGTCAACAGGTAATGTGATGGTGCCAACTTGGATCAAACAAGATTTATAAACAATGGATGTGATGAAAATTTCTCCTAACAGAGTTTCAACAGATAAGTCAAAGTCTAATTTCTCCGGAGTCAAGTTTAAACGTTGAACGCAAGCAAGAGATAAATGAATGGGTAGAACCGGTATCTAATAAGATATAGACTTTGCAAAAATTTATAATTAACTAACCCGTGCTAACTTCGTTCGGGTTCCTCGCATTCTGACCAGTCACGAAAAACGCTCTTCCAAGAACCGTTGACTTTGACTTTTTTGGGACAACTTTTTGAGTCACCACCCTCGTTGGACTTGGTTTCGCTACAGTACAATCTCGAGCGATATGTCCTTCCTTTCCACAATTATAACATACCTTAAACTGTTGTGGGCAGTTTGGGCTGATATGTTATTCTTTTCCGCACTTATAGCATATGACCGGTAGTCGCTCTCCTCCCTTGTAACCAGTTGCTGCTGGTGCTGACGTCTTCGTATTATCATTGTTGAATCTCCTCTTTTTAAAATCTCCTCCCGACTCGCTTCTTCTATATTCATGGCCACGATTACCACCAGAGTGGTTGCCGTTCTTGTTCGTATTCTTCTTTCTCCACTGGTTATCGTTGTTCTGATTACTGCTGTCACCGATATAATCCTGGTTGTGGTCCCTCGATTGATCATACTCGCTATCTCGCTCTAATAATTGAGCCCTGTTGACAACATCTGAATAGAGAGAAAATTTATGAGAAATGAGATATTGACGTATGCCGGGTTTCAAACCTCTCAGAAACATCCGCGTCATACGTTCCTCATTCTCTACCAAATGAGGTGCAAACCTGGACAACTCTGCAAATTTCGCCTCGTATTGGGACACCGTCATGTTATTCTGCTCCAGTCTAATAAACTCTACCTCCTTCATATGACGAATACTTTCAGGAAAGTACTTGTCATTGAATAGTTTCTGAAATGTCTCCCAAGACATGTTGAGTGCGGCTGGATGGGTACGCTTCACAGACTCCCACCAGTAGTCTGCCTCGCCACGGAACATAAAGGTGGCGAATGGAACCTTCTGTTCCTCCGCACATCCCAAGACATCGAATATCTTGGTAATTTGCTTGACCCACGTCTCCGCCTTAATCGGATCCGGCTTTCCCCAGAATTCTGGTGGTCCCAACTCTTTGAACTGCTTGGCTGTGACAAGCCGCGCATTGCTATCATTTCCACCCGTATTTTGTACACGAGTCTCCCTCGTCTGGTTTTGCATGAACTGAAAAAAACTCCTAAACATCCCGTCGTTCATCGTCTGCTCAGTGGTGTTGTTTACATGAGGAATATTGCCAGCCTGTTGCACGTTCTCCTCGTTGGTGAGCAAAGGTGTCTTCACGGTCTCATTTACTCCACTGTTAACATTCTCAATCGACATTCTCAAATACTGCCATAAATAAGGGTTAATTTAACAAATCACATAATATCCCTATATTATGACCGACCAACAGATGAGCTTAGGTAGGACATACTAGCGAAGGATTTACTCGTCTCTCCCCTCCTAGTTCTATTCCCCGATCTCCTCCAGAGATCATATCCCTAAGCTCTGATACCAACTGTGACGCCCCCAAAACAGGTCCAATCCATCCAACCCATTCTGAGTCGCCAAATACATGGTACAGAAAATAACTACAACTTTATTATTACAATTGTCGTGCAAAATACGACAACACATATACTGTGAGTTTAAATACAAATATTATCATCTAGACAGTATTCATACTCAACTAAGAACTCATTATACTTATTGATACACTATTTTACAAAATAGTGAGGACTACTAAAACAACTGTCTTGAACCATCATTCCACACCCCGACTAGTACTCGCTACATTCTCGCCTCCTGAGAAGAAAATGGAACAACAAGGAAAAGGGTGAGCTCAACTAGCCCAGTAAAGAATATTATGACTAAGATAATATACAACAAATTATCCTTAGTCTTCAACAGGGAAAAATCTGATAGAATACAATAGACAACAAGTTTTAAATCAATAACTGCAGCGGAAACAGCAAACCATTAGAAGAGTCAAGTAGAGAATGAGTTCTACTATCTTCTAAGATTTAAAAGTCTATCATCAATATTTTATCCCTGTAACAACAATCAATAACCATCTTTAATCAAATATTCATCTTTGCACTACAGACCAAAGATATTCATTTGTATCACCAGTCGATCATGTTCATCTCAACACCTGTTCATCTTTGCACTACGGGCCAAAGATATTCATCAGAAATCATCAATCTTTGCACTACAGGCCAAAGATATTCAATTATATCATCATTTAGGACTGAGGATGATGAAAAATATTTTAAAGGAAACGAATCCAGTGAAACAAAATAATAAATATTAAGGATTCGTATTTCAGCTATTCCATGTCCAAAAATACCTCATAAATAATCATAGTGGAGTAAAATTCAAGAATGATCAAAACATGGATACAATCAAAGCTAGTATCCAGAATAGATATTTTGGACGAAAAGAAGAAAATTTTATTTTTCGGTGAATAGTAACTCGTGAATAGTAGCTCGTGAATAGTAAATCATGAATAGTAACTCATGAATAGTAACCCCGACATGAAAAGTTCCAAATTTAATAAAAAGTTCAGATTAATACTTCGGCATAATGATATTGAAGAAAATAATATCATTTAAGAAGAAATAACATCCCTTACCTCGGAAATACGGTACTTCTGACTGGAATACTAGATATAGTGCTGAAGGAAACTTGCACCGTATAGCAACACTCAAAGTATCAAATACTCACAAGAATACGCTCGATATAGAGAGAGAAAGAGAGAGAAACTTGTGTTTCTGGTGTGATTTTCAATTCTAACCTAAGCACCCTATTTATAAGAAAATGCTTAGAACACCAAAGCAGAAAATTGAATAAATTAATAATATAATTTTCTTAATTTCCTTACCACACCACATCAGCTGATTTCCACCATTAACATGTGCCACTCAAATGTCAAAAACATTTTTCTTAATAAAGATAATTAAAACTTCCAAAAATCAATTATTTCGGAACTTCAGAACTTCAATAATTCATAAAAAATAGCCCTTTATTCAGAAAATTCAAATCTCGCGAGTTTTTATAGAAAATTCAATTCTCTACAACTTTGCAGAAGAAAGTTTTTCCAAATTCTAAACAGAAATTGACCGAAATCCATAAACGGATGATTTTACAGTCAATAATTAATTTTCGATCAAGAATTGTGTCCACCAACACACAAAACATGTGTTAATCATTTAATGCCACAAAAATACTCTTCCTCCTCATATACTCATATATCCCACATTCATTATAAAAATATCATCATCAATATATTATTAAAATAATATATTTAAATGAATTATTTTATCAGAAAAGGATAAAATATTAATTTTCAACAATTGTCACATTAAAAATTTTCTCCATCTATATCCACATAAAATCAATATTTTTCTCATCATATAAATCACTAATTAATTATACACAAATAATATTACAGAATCACAGTACTGGCAACCAGGCCGTTCCCAAGAAAGAGGGGGCTTTCCAATAAGGATCTCTCCTTACTGGCGCGCAATTAGATGACCAAACCTCTCCTTAGACAGAACTTTCTAGACATTACCAATAATGTTATCTAATAATATTATTCAGATAATATAAATTATTGTTCCGATAATAGAAAATACTGTGTAGTGACAATTATTAAAACAACAGTAATATAAAATATCAACGCAACAATTATTGAATCAATAAAATACAATATTGAACAGTAATTACTGTAACAATTATTGAGTAGTGCCTTCTTACGTAAGAATCAATAATTAGTGTAATACCGTGTGCTACTGTGCAACAACGCGTATTACAGTGTTTTAACCACCGGGTATTCTAACAGTATTAACGGTAACAACTATGCCGTTATTTATAAATAACTTATTTTTGTCGTTTTCTTCATCCAATCGCTTTCCGTTATGGGGCCCACAAAAGACTGCGCCGTCGTACGAATATTCTCCGACAGTAAGAATATTCCACGACCAAGCGAATATTTCCCGACAACAATGAATATTTTATAACCACTTGCTTATTTAAAATATTTGCGCATTTTACCCATAACTAACCACATTAATCAAATCAACCCTTACTATTTCAAAATAATAAATAGAGGAATTTAAATTTCATTTATTAATAATTTGGGGTCTTACATCATTGGCCCGTAGTGCATTGATGGACAGTTTTTGGTATGATTATGACTATGTATTCTCTTTGGCCAAGGGTGCAAAGATGAATTATTTTATGGCATGATCAGGACCGTTGATGAAAACACGATTATCTTTGGCCCATAGTGCATGGATAATTCGTGGTCGTGATACTAAAGAATATCGTTGGCCTGTAGTGTAGGGATGATTCGATGATGTGGATTAATTATCGAGCTGAGTCTCAGCAATGAAATATTAATTCATGGATATGATAATAATGAATATCTTTTGTGAGACCCCAATTTTATGAAATAAAAGTATTCAATTTTTTTTATTTTGATAAATAGTTAAATTAATAAAGTTTAAAGTTAAGGGTCATATTTAAAAAAAATTTCAAAGTAAACAAATTGTCATAAAATACCTGGTCACTATTCACTCGGGTATTTGGGACACTTTTTGTATCGGAGTTACTATTCACGAGTTACTATTCACGAGTTACTATTCACCCAAATTACTATTCACTCTAGTATTGTTCACTCGAGTATTTGGGACGCTTTTTATGTCGGAGTTACTATTCATGAGTTACTATTCACGGGTTACTATTCACCCAAATTACTATTCACTCTAGTATTGTTCACTCGAGTATTTGGAACGCTTTTTGTGTCGGAGTTACTATTTATGAGTTACTATTCACGGGTTACTATTCATGAGTTACTATTCACAAGTTAATATTCAGGAGTTACTATTCACCCGGACAATATATTTATTTTCGGTCCAAATCATTTTTGGGTACAATATTATTCCATGAGGAAATGTGCTAATTTTTCAAACCGTTGGTTGAAATTATATTAGTAAATCAATAATTCATTTAAATATATTATTATAATATTATATTATAGTAGTATAATGTGATTATATGATAGTATGTTTTTTTATAATTTGAATGGTAACATTATTATAGTAAATTCATGGTATAAAAGTAAAATGAGGTGAAAGAGAACAATTTAAATTTGAATTATGATGATGTAAGCGATGATGTCATCAGAATGATGAGGTAAGCAATGATGTCATCAGAAGGATGATGTAAGCAATGATGTCATTTGATCGATGATGTATGTAATGATGTCATCTGATCGATGATGTAAGCGACGATGTCATAAATTATGGCGAAAAGACTATTTTACCCTTACTCTAGCAAGCTTATAAATAGAAGCTCATTCCTTCATTATTTCTTACGAATTCATTGAAACTCTAGAGAGAGAAACTATAGAGAGAATTCTTCTTCTATAATCTTGAGAGTATTTCTTTAAAGTTTAAGAAAGCTTTGAGCGTAGTATAAGTTTCCTTCGAGTATATACTCGCCCTACTAGTTGGAATACTCTTTTTTGAAAGGTAAAGGGATATTATTATGGTAAAGGGATATTGTTATAGTAAGGAATATTATTTCTTTCTTTCATCTTCATGAAGAGAACTTCTGTTATTCCATTCTTTATTATTCTGTTGGAATAACATGTAAAATTGGCATACCCTATACATATCCTGTATACGCGGCATACCCTATACCTGGTGAAATCCTTATGTTATTCCATTCTTTATTATTCTGTTGGAATAACCTGTATGTGTGGTTTACCCTATACTTGGTGGAATGACTTGTATATGCGGTTTACCCAATACTTGGTGATCTTCTTTCATTATTCCGTATTTATTATTCTGTCAGAATATCCTGTCGGTGTGAATTTCACCTGACCTGGTTCCATTACTTATTATTCCGTATTTACGATTCTGTTGGAATATCCTGTCTGTGTGTTTTACACCGGACCTGGTTCCGTCTTTATTATTCTGTATTTATTATTCTGTTGAGAATAACCTGTCTGTGCGGTTTCTATCGCATGCATGGTGAATCCTTCTGTTATTCCATTCTTTATTATTCTGTTGGAATAACCTGTCTATGTGAATACCACATACATGGTGAATGATCCTTTATATTCATTCCTTATTAAATTGTGAAAATAATATGTTTAAGTGGATTACCGCATGGCGGTGAAAATCCATTTGCATTTTCATATATTCTTTATTATACTGTTGGTTATTGGTTTTACTGTTGTATGTCTTTGACCCTAGTAAAACGATGATATGTTGTTGAATATCTTTGGCTTACGTGCAAAGATGAATTGTTAATTGATAGCTTTGGCCCGTAGTGCAAAGATGGACAGGTGTATGACATGATCATGACCACTGGTGATACTAATGAATATCCTTGGCCGTAGTGCAGGGATGATTCGATGATGAGAATTATTTATTTAGCTGAGTCTCAGCGATGGTTTTTATAGTTGAACATCTTTGGCACGTAGTGCAAAGGTAGACAACTGATTGGTATGATCATTGTTATTACATCTGAATATCTTTAGCCTTTGGGGTAAGGATATTGAGTAAACGTTCCATTAAGCCTTTGTGACAAGAAGGAATTGTTAATTCACATTATTATAACTATGAATTGTGAATTTAACTAACATCTTTGGTGGTTCAGGTGAAGACACGTGATGAAAGTTCTATTTGTCTTGAGTATAACAAAGAACTGTTGATGAGTATTACAGGAATAAAATATCAACGATGGACTTTTAATTTAGAGGAGACAGTAGACATTATGTTCTACTTGACTCTTCTAATGGATTGTTAATTCCGCTGCAATTATGGTTGAAAAGTTTTATTATCTACCATATGTTCTAAATCTCTGATTTATTATTGATGAAAACTATTGATAATGTAGTTATCTTAAGCCATGATATTCTTTACTGGGCTAGTTGTGCTCACCCTTTCTTTCACTGTTCTCTTCAGGAAATGAGAACGTAGCTGGGTCGAGCGGGGATAACAGGGAAATAGTGTGATGGTCCGAGACTGTAGAAGTTTCTCAATACATTATAAAATGGCATGACATGCAACCGATAATTGTATTGAGGACCTAAGATGTGTGTGTCGTATTTTATACGTCACGTAATATTTAATTTTGGTGAACTATAATAGGGTGAAGTGAACCCGACTTTGGAAGCGTTAATTGCTGCTGTATTATATATGGCATTGTAATCATTTGAGTTTGGATACTGTCTATGAGACTATATTGTATTAAAACTCACAGTTAACTGTGGTCGTATTCTTTACGACAGTTCAACAGTTGTATAAATGAAATTGGTATTTGATTTTTATAGTGTGATATCTGGCGACTCAGAATGGGTCGTGTGGACCTATTTTGGGGGCGTCACAATTGGTATCAGAGCTTAGGGATATGGTCGCTGGCGGAGATAAGAGTCTAGAACTAGGAGGGGAGAGATGAGTTATATACTTCGCTAGTGTGTGGCTTATCTAAGCTGAAATTGTTTACTTGATAAGATGACAAATTATGATATGTCAATTAACCTTTCTTTTGAAGCTATATTCTAGAATGATATCTGAAATACAGGAGATAAGAAATGGAAAAATCATGATAGCGAGGAAATTACAGGGAAGATACAATCTGAAAAGAAAGCAAGGTATTCTCATCTCTTCAAATACCAGGTACGTACGTAAATTTCGAGGGCGAAATTTCATAAGGAGGGGAGATTGTGAGACCCCAATTTTATGAAATAAAAGTATTCAATTTTTTTTTATTTTGATAAATAGTTAAATTAATAAAGTTTAAAGTTAAGGGTCATATTTAAAAAAAAATTCAAAGTAAACAAATTGTTATAAAATACCTAGTCACTATTCACTCGGGTATTTGGGACACTTTTTGTAACGGAGTTACTATTCACGAGTTACTATTCACCCAAATTACTATTCACTCTAGTATTGTTCACTCGAGTATTTGGGACGCTTTTTGTGTCGGAGTTACTATTCACGAGTTACTATTCACGGGTTACTATTCACCCAAATTACTATTCACTCTAGTATTGTTCACTCGAGTATTTGTGACGCTTTTTGTGTCGAAATTACTATTCACGAGTTACTATTCACGGGTTACTATTCATCCAAATTACTATTCACTTTAATATTGTTCACTCGAGTATTTGGGACACTTTTTGTGTCGGAGTTACTATTTACGAGTTACTATTCACGAGTTACTATTCATGAGTTACTATTCAGGAGTTACTATTCACCCGGACAATATATTTATTTTCGGTCCAAATCATTTTTGGGTACAATATTATTCCATGAGGAAATGTGCTAATTTTTCAGACCGTTGGTTGAAATTATATTAGTAAATCAATAATTCATTTAAATATATTATTATAATATTATATTATAGTAGTATAATGTGATTATATGATAGTATGTTTTTTTATAATTTGAATGGTAACATTATTATAGTAAATTCATGGTATAAAAGTAAAATGAGGTGAAAGAGAACAATTTAAATTTGAATTCTGATGATGTAAGCGATGATGTCATCAGAATGATGAGGTAAGCAATGATGTCATCAGAAGGATGATGTAAGCAATGATGTCATTTGATCGATGATGTATGCAATGATGTCATCTGATCGATGATGTAAGAGACGATGTCATAAATTATGGCGAAAAGACTATTTTACCCTTACTCTAGCAAGCTTATAAATAGAAGCTCATTCCTTCATTATTTCTTACGAATTCATTGAAACTCTAGAGAGAGAAACTATAGAGAGAATTCTTCTTCTATAATCTTGAGAGTATTTCTTTAAAGTTTAAGAAAGCTTTGAGCGTAGTATAAGTTTCCTTCGAGTATATACTCGCCCTACTAGTTGGAATACTCTTTTTTGAAAGATAAAGGGATATTATTATGGTAAAGGGATATTGTTATAGTAAGGAATATTATTTCTTTCTTTCATCTTCATGAAGAGAACTTCTGTTATTCCATTCTTTATTATTCTGTTGGAATAACCTGTAAAATTGGCATACCCTATACATATCCTGTATACGCGGCATACCTTATACCTGGTGAAATCCTTATGTTATTCTATTCTTTATTATTCTGTTGGAATAACCTGTATGTGTGGTTTACCCTATACTTGGTGGAATGACTTGTATATGCGGTTTACCCAATACTTGGTGATCTTCTTTCATTATTCCGTATTTATTATTCTGTCAGAATATCCTGTCGGTGTGAATTTCACCTGACCTGGTTCCATTACTTATTATTCCGTATTTACGATTCTGTTGGAATATCCTGTCTGTGTGTTTTACACCGGACCTGGTTCCGTCTTTATTATTCTGTATTTATTATTCTGTTGAGAATAACCTGTCTGTGCGGTTTCTATCGCATGCATGGTGAATCCTTCTGTTATTCCATTCTTTATTATTCTGTTGGAATAACCTGTCTATGTGAATACCACATACATGGTGAATGATCCTTTATATTCATTCCTTATTAAATTGTGAAAATAATATGTTTAAGTGGATTACCGCATGGCGGTGAAAATCCATTTGCATTTTCATATATTCTTTATTATACTGTTGGTTATTGGTTTTACTGTTGTATGTCTTTGACCCTAGTAAAACGATGATATGTTGTTGAATATCTTTGGCTTACGTGCAAAGATGAATTGTTAATTGATAGCTTTGGCCCGTAGTGCAAAGATGGACAGGTGTATGACATGATCATGACCACTGGTGATACTAATGAATATCCTTGGCCGTAGTGCAGGGATGATTCGATGATGAGAATTATTTATTTAGCTGAGTCTCAGCGATGGTTTTTATAGTTGAACATCTTTGGCACGTAGTGCAAAGGTAGACAACTGATTGGTATGATCATTGTTATTACATCTGAATATCTTTAGCCTTTGGGGTAAGGATATTGAGTAAACGTTCCATTAAGCCTTTGTGACAAGAAGGAATTGTTAATTCACATTATTATAACTATGAATTGTGAATTTAACTAACATCTTTGGTGGTTCAGGTGAAGACACGTGATGAAAGTTCTATTTGTCTTGAGTATAACAAAGAACTGTTGATGAGTATTACAGGAATAAAATATCAACGATGGACTTTTAATTTAGAGGAGACAGTAGACATTATGTTCTACTTGACTCTTCTAATGGATTGTTAATTCCGCTGCAATTATGGTTGAAAAGTTTTATTATCTACCATATGTTCTAAATCTCTGATTTATTATTGATGAAAACTATTGATAATGTAGTTATCTTAAGCCATGATATTCTTTACTGGGCTAGTTGTGCTCACCCTTTCTTTCACTGTTCTCTTCAGGAAATGAGAACGTAGCTGGGTCGAGCGGGGATAACAGGGAAATAGTGTGATGGTCCGAGACTGTAGAAGTTTCTCAATACATTATAAAATGGCATGACATGCAACCGATAATTGTATTGAGGACCTAAGATGTGTGTGTCGTATTTTATACGTCACGTAATATTTAATTTTGGTGAACTATAATAGGGTGAAGTGAACCCGACTTTGGAAGCGTTAATTGCTGCTGTATTATATATGGCATTGTAATCATTTGAGTTTGGATACTGTCTATGAGACTATATTGTATTAAAACTCACAGTTAACTGTGGTCGTATTCTTTACGACAGTTCAACAGTTGTATAAATGAAATTGGTATTTGATTTTTATAGTGTGATATCTGGCGACTCAGAATGGGTCGTGTGGACCTATTTTGGGGGCGTCACAATTGGTATCAGAGCTTAGGGATATGGTCGCTGGCGGAGATAAGAGTCTAGAACTAGGAGGGGAGAGATGAGTTATATACTTCGCTAGTGTGTGGCTTATCTAAGCTGAAATTGTTTACTTGATAAGATGACAAATTATGATATGTCAATTAACCTTTCTTTTGAAGCTATATTCTAGAATGATATCTGAAATACAGGAGATAAGAAATGGAAAAATCATGATAGCGAGGAAATTACAGGGAAGATACAATCTGAAAAGAAAGCAAGGTATTCTCATCTCTTCAAATACCAGGTACGTACGTAAATTTCGAGGGCGAAATTTCATAAGGAGGGGAGATTGTGAGACCCCAATTTTATGAAATAAAAGTATTCAATTTTTTTTTATTTTGATAAATAGTTAAATTAATAAAGTTTAAAGTTAAGGGTCATATTTAAAAAAAAATTCAAAGTAAACAAATTGTTATAAAATACCTAGTCACTATTCACTCGGGTATTTGGGACACTTTTTGTAACGGAGTTACTATTCACGAGTTACTATTCACCCAAATTACTATTCACTCTAGTATTGTTCACTCGAGTATTTGGGACGCTTTTTGTGTCGGAGTTACTATTCACGAGTTACTATTCACGGGTTACTATTCACCCAAATTACTATTCACTCTAGTATTGTTCACTCGAGTATTTGTGACGCTTTTTGTGTCGAAATTACTATTCACGAGTTACTATTCACGGGTTACTATTCACCCAAATTACTATTCACTTTAATATTGTTCACTCGAGTATTTGGGACACTTTTTGTGTCGGAGTTACTATTTACGAGTTACTATTCACGAGTTACTATTCATGAGTTACTATTCAGGAGTTACTATTCACCCGGACAATATATTTATTTTCGGTCCAAATCATTTTTGGGTACAATATTATTCCATGAGGAAATGTGCTAATTTTTCAGACCGTTGGTTGAAATTATATTAGTAAATCAATAATTCATTTAAATATATTATTATAATATTATATTATAGTAGTATAATGTGATTATATGATAGTATGTTTTTTTATAATTTGAATGGTAACATTATTATAGTAAATTCATGGTATAAAAGTAAAATGAGGTGAAAGAGAACAATTTAAATTTGAATTCTGATGATGTAAGCGATGATGTCATCAGAATGATGAGGTAAGCAATGATGTCATCAGAAGGATGATGTAAGCAATGATGTCATTTGATCGATGATGTATGCAATGATGTCATCTGATCGATGATGTAAGAGACGATGTCATAAATTATGGCGAAAAGACTATTTTACCCTTACTCTAGCAAGCTTATAAATAGAAGCTCATTCCTTCATTATTTCTTACGAATTCATTGAAACTCTAGAGAGAGAAACTATAGAGAGAATTCTTCTTCTATAATCTTGAGAGTATTTCTTTAAAGTTTAAGAAAGTTTTGAGCGTAGTATAAGTTTCCTTCGAGTATATACTCGCCCTACTAGTTGGAATACTCTTTTTTGAAAGATAAAGGGATATTATTATGGTAAAGGGATATTGTTATAGTAAGGAATATTATTTCTTTCTTTCATCTTCATGAAGAGAACTTCTGTTATTCCATTCTTTATTATTCTGTTGGAATAACCTGTAAAATTGGCATACCCTATACATATCCTGTATACGCGGCATACCTTATACCTGGTGAAATCCTTATGTTATTCTATTCTTTATTATTCTGTTGGAATAACCTGTATGTGTGGTTTACCCTATACTTGGTGGAATGACTTGTATATGCGGTTTACCCAATACTTGGTGATCTTCTTTCATTATTCCGTATTTATTATTCTGTCAGAATATCCTGTCGGTGTGAATTTCACCTGACCTGGTTCCATTACTTATTATTCCGTATTTACGATTCTGTTGGAATATCCTGTCTGCGTGTTTTACACCGGACCTGGTTCCGTCTTTATTATTCTGTATTTATTATTCTGTTGAGAATAACCTGTCTGTGCGGTTTCTATCGCATGCATGGTGAATCCTTCTGTTATTCCATTCTTTATTATTCTGTTGGAATAACCTGTCTATGTGAATACCACATACATGGTGAATGATCCTTTATATTCATTCCTTATTAAATTGTGAAAATAATATGTTTAAGTGGATTACCGCATGGCGGTGAAAATCCATTTGCATTTTCATATATTCTTTATTATACTGTTGGTTATTGGTTTTACTGTTGTATGTCTTTGACCCTAGTAAAACGATGATATGTTGTTGAATATCTTTGGCTTACGTGCAAAGATGAATTGTTAATTGATAGCTTTGGCCCGTAGTGCAAAGATGGACAGGTGTATGACATGATCATGACCACTGGTGATACTAATGAATATCCTTGGCCGTAGTGCAGGGATGATTCGATGATGAGAATTATTTATTTAGCTGAGTCTCAGCGATGGTTTTTATAGTTGAACATCTTTGGCACGTAGTGCAAAGGTAGACAACTGATTGGTATGATCATTGTTATTACATCTGAATATCTTTAGCCTTTGGGGTAAGGATATTGAGTAAACGTTCCATTAAGCCTTTGTGACAAGAAGGAATTGTTAATTCACATTATTATAACTATGAATTGTGAATTTAACTAACATCTTTGGTGGTTCAGGTGAAGACACGTGATGAAAGTTCTATTTGTCTTGAGTATAACAAAGAACTGTTGATGAGTATTACAGGAATAAAATATCAACGATGGACTTTTAATTTAGAGGAGACAGTAGACATTATGTTCTACTTGACTCTTCTAATGGATTGTTAATTCCGCTGCAATTATGGTTGAAAAGTTTTATTATCTACCATATGTTCTAAATCTCTGATTTATTATTGATGAAAACTATTGATAATGTAGTTATCTTAAGCCATGATATTCTTTACTGGGCTAGTTGTGCTCACCCTTTCTTTCACTGTTCTCTTCAGGAAATGAGAACGTAGCTGGGTCGAGCGGGGATAACAGGGAAATAGTGTGATGGTCCGAGACTGTAGAAGTTTCTCAATACATTATAAAATGGCATGACATGCAACCGATAATTGTATTGAGGACCTAAGATGTGTGTGTCGTATTTTATACGTCACGTAATATTTAATTTTGGTGAACTATAATAGGGTGAAGTGAACCCGACTTTGGAAGCGTTAATTGCTGCTGTATTATATATGGCATTGTAATCATTTGAGTTTGGATACTGTCTATGAGACTATATTGTATTAAAACTCACAGTTAACTGTGGTCGTATTCTTTACGACAGTTCAACAGTTGTATAAATGAAATTGGTATTTGATTTTTATAGTGTGATATCTGGCGACTCAGAATGGGTCGTGTGGACCTATTTTGGGGGCGTCACATCTTTGGCCGTAGTGCAAAGATGATTTAATGATTATGAGCAGGAATTATGATTTGGTATAACCATGATTTTTGATGTTTCAGGTAATAAAAATGTAGCTGGGTCGAGCGGGGTATTAAGAGGATTAGAATGGTGGTCTATAGCTGTTGAGGTTCTCCCTAAATAGTATGAAAATAATTTTTATTGAGAACTTTAGATAAGTGTGTCGTATTGTATACGTCATTTGATATTTAATTTTGGTGAACTGAATAGGGTGAGGTGAACCCAACTTTGGAAGGGTGTTTTGCCACTATCATACAAGATGTCTAATGACATACAACCTCGTGTTATCATAAGACAGGGTTGTGCACATCCACTTGCTGAGTATATCTATGGGCACTACCTATATGATCTTGGAGTTTATTTGAAATATAATATTCACTTGGAGACAGTGGAGATAGTTATATGTCAAGAGAAGACTCATCATTGGAAAGAAGATGATAGTAATCTTCTCATTTTTCTTTGGGGTCTATTGGGTCAATCAAGGATAATTCTGTGGACATATGATATCTGTTATAACCTAGACGCATGGCCTCCCATGTACGAAGGTTTCCTTGAGCACTTCCCAAATATTTTAATTTCTAAAACAGTTTTTGACTATACTTTTATGTAAAGTACCATTGTAAGGTTGTGGTCAAGGCACCATGAGAGTTATATACATTTGTATTAAAACTCATAGTTAACTGTGGTCGTATTTTATACGACAGTTCAACAGTTGTATACATGAAGTTGTATTTGAATTTTGTATCATGTATCTGGCGACTCAGAATGGGTGATGTATAATTAATTTTGGGGGCGTCACATCATAAAGCTGATCACAATGCACAACATTGAAGCATATTCAGGTACTGCAAACATGAACTAGTACTAATATCATACACTAATACTTATTGCATTTTCAGGTATAATGCTTAGACAATAGCAAAAGCTTTTGTATTATAAAAGATAAAGCATTCAGACCATTACAGAACCATATTACATATTCCAAGCATTCACCAAAATCACATAACCAAAATGCATTATCTAGCATTACAGAACCATATTAACATTCATCCAGTTCAGTAGCATAATTGCATACAAAATACCATAATCAGTCCCAAAATATAAGAAACCTAATAACTTAATATCCCAAAAGATAAAAATCCTAATTTTTATCTAACTTTGCTCCATCCTTCTTCCTTGGAATTTTGTATCTCCCTCTTGTAGAATCTTGGTTGCCAACATTTATCTTCCTTTTTCCCCTCTAGTTTAAATTTTGGAAGAAACTGAGCTTAGACTTGGTGTTTGGAATCCCATTCCACTAAGATGTGCTGTATTTGGTGGGGTACTGGCTGGAGGGGTATTATTGATAGGAAAATCAGTAGTACTCATCACACGTGGAGTTGGCATCTACAAAATATAAAAGCTCTCAAATTAATTAAGCAATTAAATGATAACATGGAAAGTAGACCAATATAGGTATGCTTTTACTTACAAACATAAATGCTTGTGGGGGTCTATCTTTCCCTTTTTCATTAGAGCATCCCACCTTTTCTTTACCTTTTCTTGTGTACTGTAACAACATATATCTCATAGTTAGTCTTTATCATATATTCTCAATAAATATAATGAACATGCTAAATGGAATCTTACATTAGGTGTTGGTTCTTTTGCTTTGTTGAATTGGTCTCCCCCTCTAATTACTATACCAGGTAGTACAGTAGGATGTGCAGTGGGTTCTTGATTAAATATATCAGTCGGCTTTTCAACTTGCTCTCTTGTGGGCTTTGCATTGGTCTCTTTAACTGGGCATTGGTTCCTTCTATGATCAGACTTTCTACAAATGCTACAATGCATTTTTCTTCCTACCCTACTCACCCTCTTCACTTGACCATTATTTCCTTTGTCTTCCTAACCTTCTCTCCTTCTCAGCCTCTGTGGTCTGACTCTCAGTTTCTTTGGTATTGGTGGAGGACCCATAATGTCACAGTCTGTGAATTCCCTGAAATCTTCACCATTTAACACCTCAAGAGTATGACTATAAGTCTTGAGGTAAGTATCTCTACTATACCAGTGAGCTACATAGTCTATTGAATTTTGATAAATTGACTGAATTGCTGATACAACATGACAACATGGGATGCCAGTAAGGTCCCACACTCTACAAGCACAAGTTCTATCATTAAGATTCAAGTTTTTTCTTAATTCTTGGACAAATTAAATCCTCTGACTTAAGCATATCATCCCTTTTCTGATGCAATCTAACCATGATTTGATCATGAATTTTCTGAAGTATTGTTAGAACTAGCATGTACCTAGACAATATTGATATAGAGTAAGTGTAACTGACATTTGACTTGTGTAACTTGATTATATTGCAAGAACATTAAAATAATACAATTTGTAGTAAGTTAGTAATAATGTACCTAGCTTTGATAATCCAAGCATTGAAGCATTCAGACATGTTATTCTCAACATTATCAGCCTTTGAATGAGTCCCAAAATAAGCTTTAGACCAAACCTTTGGATCATGCTCCACAATATTATCATGTGCAGGGCCAGAAAGCCTCGTAATCTCCCCCATTGCTCTCTTATGTGATTGATCATGAGTTGCACATGCAGCTTCCTAAAACAATCTCTTTAGTGCCTGTGAAGTGAACCTTTTCCTCCAGTTAGCATAAATATGTCTAGCACAATTTCTATGCTCAACATGAGGAAGCAGTTCACATATGGCATTCTTCAAACCCTGTACAACACAAACTGGAGTTAGTAAAGCATATGCAATTAGTAAAACAGAGGCATTTAGTAAAACAGAGACATTTATAGTAAATATATACCTTTTGTTGGTCACTGATTATAGTAAATCCATAGCCTTCACCAAGTTTAAGGTCATCAGCCAACAACTCCAAAAACCATCTCCAACTGTCACCATTTTCAGTTTCTACAACAACCATAGCTACAGGGAACATTTGATTGTTCCCATCCCTTCCCACAACAGATAATAATTGACCCCCACATACAGTTTTTAAGAAACAACCATCCAATCCAAGAATTGGCCTACAACCCTCTCTCCAAGCTTTCTTTAAGCTATCATAGCAAATATAAAATCTCTTGAACCTGACCTCATCTTCAGGAATAAGCTTAGTGGTTTTGATGTTGACTGTATTCATTTTGTTACTTCTCATAATCTCTGCCCCAAAATCCCAAACCCTTGAATAATGTTCCTTCATAACTGCATGTATACTTGCCAAAGCCAAATTCCTGACCCTCATACACTTCATAAGTGTAACATCCAATTTTAATTTAATTTTAATCTCTTCTTGCATGTCCTTCAACCTCCAGTTTGGATTTTTTCTTATCCTCTTTCCATAAAACTCTGCTAAAAATTTGGTGTTTGCCAACTTGTTTTTAAAACTGTACACACAATTATGTGTGTCCAATATTGACTTTATTTGCACATTTTCAGTCCTTTGAATATAACTAGCCCACAGTTTCCAAGGACAACCCTTATCACACCTAACCTGCACTTTTTTCTTGTCGTTTACCTTGTACCATAACTTCCTGCCATTAGCTATTGAATAGTGTTTAATGGCAGTCTTTAATTCCTTGAAATTAGTAAAAATCTGATAGTGTGCAAACTTTATGTGCTTTCTCTTTATTTTTTGGTTAAAAACATCACAATGTACAGGCTTTTTCTTTTTTACAAGGGGGCCCACAAAACCAAGGTTCTCATCTTCACTACTTTCTGATGGGGACCTTAATACATCACTGACTTCATACTCACTGTGCCAATCACTATCATCATCAGAGTCACTGACATTATCTCCCTCATTATTTCTATCAACCTCTTCCATAACCTCATTCACTAACCTATCACCCTCAGCCTCAACACCTTCTGCACTTTTGTCACCCCCAGTCTCAACACCTTCTGCCCCTTCATCATCTCCCTCATTCCCAGTTTCTTCAACCTCTTCACCTTGACCTGCCCCCTCAACATCACCCTCAACACCTTTAGTATTATCATCACCTACATCCCCATCAACAAAGTTTGTTTCATCACCTTCACCTGCCTCTGTTTCAACTCTAACCATCTCTGCTTTATACTCCCTGCAACTCCTCCTAGCCTCTAATAATTCTTCATCACTACTTAATATTTCACCATCACTTTGTGCATCACTACTATCCGAGTCCCCAATCACATTTGGTGTATCATCACTTTTTTTATTTGATTTCTGATTCATTTTAATTCTATTACTCTTCCTCCTCTGATTATTTATAGTCTCTTCTTCAAACCTGCCCTTTGTTTAGTCCTATGACATCTGCCTATTAGTATTTGCACTAGTACTCCCCTTGTTATTATTTTCTGTATTGGGGGGTTGAGTAATAGATGTTGCAACTTGTTCATTCACATCAGGTGGTTCAATCACTTAACTCCTCCTTCATTCACTAATACATGATCAACAAAAAATTCAACCACACCAAAAGGGAGACACACTTTTACCATGTCTCTAATACTGTCATCATCATGCACCAATCTATAACCACTTTCACTAGTTTGATCATTATTCTTAATATAAACCTTAGCATTGCTATCATAATCTAAAGCTTCAGCAAATGACTTAATTGCAGTCATGCAGATGAAATCAACATCAACACGGGGATAAATTTCAACCTTACCTCCCTTGTACTCAGTTTTAGGCTGATTCACAATTGCCCCCATAGTGAACATGCAACTAACAAATCCCACTCATTCTGTGAAAACGAAAACAATACAAAAAAAATTAAAAAATATTATTTGCAATACATGGTGGGGACCGAAGAAGACAACAATGGCAAAAATAAATTCCCATGGACCACATGTCGATTATATAAAGCCAGAAAGATGGAGAAAACATCAAGACAAACAAGATGGCTACAGCAGATTAAAAACCCCTAATTTAATCGTACCCATTCCCAACCAACCCATGTGCACAAACCCTAAATTAAAGAAATCTAGCATACCTCACAGAAGATTCGTATCCAAGACCAATATTCACATCAAAGACCAAGATTCGCCAGCAAGAAGAGAAATTCGCGCCTGAATCTTCTCTCTCCTTCACTCCTTCGCGCGTTTTTCTTTTATGTCTCTGTCTGGCCTTTAGTCGACCAAATTGGTTTTAACCACTGAGTTTCCACCGTGGCCATGACAAGGACTAACTCACGTGATGTAAATGATATGTCATTAAAAGTGGGGTAGGTCATATCTGATGTCACATGTTTCTGTTAAAAGTCAACTTATTTAATGGAATTTGTAACGATTTGATAAAATTTTATAGTTTAATGAGTCGATTGTAAAAATTTTTAATTCAATGATGTATTTATAAATCGAGATTGAGTAGAGTGAAAAAAATATATTTAACCCTTAAATAATAGAATAAGAAATTATTTAAATTCATTTAATTTATGTTGAATGGACTCGTACATGTACCCCACCAGTCAACACAAACAATATTCCGTGTATCAAACAAAATAATCATCGAGATACACCCTCATCCTCACCCTGAATTAAATGTAACGTAAAAATAAATGGAATTAATCGAAGCTTAAAAAATAAAATCACATCTCCAATAATAAGCTACCACCTGGAAGAGCACGTGGATCTACATCAAACACATGGCGAGACACGTGCCAGTAATAGCAGTCCCAGCAATGACAACCCTGTTCACCCAACCTCCGGCGAAGCTACCGTTCGGAACATCATCGGCTGGCGGCCCACTAGAAGGAACAGGACCACCGGGCGAAGGTGCTGACGGAGAATCTGAGCTGGGTGAAGGAGATGGGGGCAGTAGTGCTGACGGAGATGGGGATGGGGACGAAGTTGCCGGAGCCGGAGACGGCGTGGGAGAAGGTGTTGGTGTGGGTGTGGGTGGCGCAACCGCGGGAGATGGTGTAGGTGTGGCGGTCGGTGAGACCGTTGGTGCACCTCGGGGGGCTTGTGCTATACATGAGGTGGCAAAAAGAGCCATTAGCATGAAAAGCTGGAAAATAGAAGACGACGAAGCCATGTTTCTTAGATAGAGAGAGATAAATTTAGGAGTTTACAGTAGAGAGAGAAAGGTTATATGTAAAGGGGTGGGTGAGAGAAGCATATATATAATAGAAATCCTCAGGTGTTGAGTATATATAGAGATCTAGGAATATATATATATTGTGAGTTAATTAAATTAATGGTAGAAGGTTACAGATAAAGTACAGCAGAGCAGAGGAATGGAAAAGTACTGGAGACACATATATATTTCTGTTTTTAATTCTTCTTAGAAGCTTCCTGATTGATGGAAGTAGAACATACTACCTAATCAAACGTACGTAGACTATATAACCAACCAAAATAAGGAAATTATTAAATACACAATATAAATTATTATTTTTATAATAAAAATGTAGTTATAAATTTTTTAACGATAATTTTTATCATTATATATCTACAGTGATATTTTTATAATAAAAATAATTAAAAATATTATAAATTTAACAATTTTCTCGAAAACAATTATCAACAAAATATAATTCCTAATTATTATTATTATGTGATTCTTAGGAGGCAGGTAAAACGTATTCTTCAGCCATATATTATGATTTTAGGTACAAATTTTTATATAATTTATAGTAAAATTGAGGTGACAAAATAAATAAGTTCTTATTTTATGCATATATTTCAGGTAAGTAGATTAAGAATTTTCTTTTTTCCTTCTCAAAAATAATAGTCCAGATTTAAATACTTTTGAGAAATAAATAATATTTTAAATTTAAACATGTACTTTAAAAATCTTTTATAAGCACATATTTATATTTATGCTTTCATCTTTTAAATGTTTTATGAGATAAAAGGAGTATTTAATATTAGTAGTGTTGGGTAATTAAATAAAGATATTTAATTTATTTATAATGTTTGGGCCTTTTGGCCACCTCCTTTCTCACACCCAAAAGTCTGTCCTCCGCGTTAATCTTCCTAACCACTCCACCAACACGCGGTCGGTGCATTTTCTTGGTGGTCCTAACTTTTGATTTTTTTTTTTTTAATATATTCAAATATACTAGTATAATTTAAAAAAAGAAAAGAAAAGAAAACCTATTCTATTACGATTCAAAATCTTGTAACATAAATTCTGAAATCTTCAAACTTCTGTTAAAAAAAAGTCTTCTCCTCTAAATATTTTATAACTTAACAAAAGAAACTGATATTTTCTACATATATTTTTAATATTTCTATATAATAATCTCTCACATGTAAAGAAAGTGGATCCCACCTTCATATGAGAAGAGACTATGTGAAGATATCAAAAATTCACGTGGAAATAGTATTCCCCTTTAACAAACTGTATATCCACATGCATTTTATCATACAAAATCAAAATCTAATCTTTTATTTACTACTAGTGTAATATTTCATCTGTTTTAAAATATATATAAAATTATTATTAATTGTTATAATTAATTAAATTAAGTTATTTATTTATTATAAGAGTTGTTATTTTAATTAGATCTGTATCACATCATATATAAATATATATGACTGTTAATTCTTTAACGTTGAGACTAGATTATCTGTAAGATAGCCGTTTTAGAGAGAATTTTGGAGGGAGGGAGGGAGAGAGGGAGATATGATATACTAGTACTCAATTTAAATAAATAGTATAAGCTCATTGTTGTAATGGTATACAGGCAGCCAGCCAGCCAGACAGCCAGCATGTTCATTTTACGTTGCCTAGAAGTGTCTCCGTCGATCGTGCCGTTAACTAAAAATGTTGATCAAGTAGTGACGTTAGATAAAAAAATAATTGAGAAAGTGAAAATGTTAATATAATTGAGCTTATTATTTATTGGTACATGTTCCATAAAAAATAGATAATTGAAGAGAAGCTGGCAAATTGAAGTTTCAACCCACTAAATATGCAATATATATGTCATATAGATTTTTTCAATTTTTTTTACAGTAATATTACATGTGACTAGACTATTTATACCACTTTAATGTCATTTAGCACTTTTTTATTTATAAAATTTATAAGAAAAATAAACTTTTTGTCAGTTTTTCCCATATATATATATATATAAAGAGAGAGATGGGTGATACTAGAAGTCTCAAATTTTTTTATCTCAAAGCGTGTCTAAATTGATGTGTGTCACAATAATATTGATTGGGTAGATGTCATATAATTGGTTATATTATATATTATCATTAAAATATTTAATATCATGTCATATCATTTAATATCAAAAATTTAAAACTCTTAACATTACTCAACATGAAGTTTCAAACCAGGCTTTAGGATTACTTCATGAGTAGTTAGAATTGGAAGCCGACAAGCAACAATACTTCAGTTACATGGAGGTTAAGTAAAGCATAGTCTAGCAACCAAAATTTATGGGGCTTCTCAAAAGCTAAGCACCATAGGCCCATATTTTTGAAATTTTGGATTTCCCATCCACCATTCCACACATATTCGGATATACTTTTCCATTAATTTTAATTCAACACACACACACACACACACACACACACACACACACATATATATATATATATATACGGTCCGGATCTTAAGCTCACCCCTTATTCAACTCACCCGAGCTCACCCCCCTTTAGCGACGGATCCGGCGACGGTTCGGTCATACAACCGTCGTCTATACTTTTAGCGACGCTATATATTATCCATCGCTAAAAGTATAGACGACGGTTGTATGACCGAACCGTCGCCGGGTCTGTCGTTAAAGGGGGGTGAACTCAGGTGAGTTGAATAAGGAGTAAGCTTAAGATCCGGACTCTCTCTCTCTCTATATGTATATTGATTCATTCCAAAACTAAAGATAAAAGCCCTATGGACTATCTTATTCAAAATATTGTTCGTCTCTCTAGAAAGATAACTCAGTGTGTTATTCTATATTTTCCAATATTAAACTCAAGGTTTGGTTTTCTCTTCTAGGTTTTCGGTGGCTCCCACTGATATTTCAGTCTTCACATATTTGTGGCTCAAAATATATGGAGTACATAAGAAACGATTGTACCAACTCCATGGACCATAGCCAATTATTTCCCTCATGTTTAATTTTGGAACCAAGCCAGCTAATGTAGATGTAGACTGTAGAGTTGCTAAAGAAGTGGAAAAAGAGAAATAGCAAGAGCATAGGGACTTGAATTTTGTGCCAACTGAACTGACCTATTGTTGGCTAATCCCGATGCTATTCCAGATATATCTAGCCTTTATGTTTTGAATAGACTGTGAATCCCATGATATGCGTGCTATCATCAGAATTGGGAGGAACTTGCATGGATTCAATTTGCCAGCTAAAAGTGACAACCTCGTGATGGGAGCTACTAGGCAGAGACCAGGATGTGTTACGAATAATGTTGCTAACAATTGCATTACTTGGCAACCAAGGATTTGAGAGGAGTAGAGGATTCCGATTTATGGAAATTCCATGCACGAAGCCAAGTATCATACCAAAGGTTTATGTTGTTTCCTCTGCCAACATGATATTTAAGATGATTGAGAGCAATTGGCCGGAGCTTGAGAGTCTGTTTCCAGATCCATGAACAATCCAAAGGGATTTGAACATTCCAGAAATTCTTCCCCTTAAGAATAGTTGTTTTAACCTAGTTGGCCCGTAAAGAATTAGATGAAAATTTAACAATGTTAATCAGATGTGTCAGAATAAAGGCTCAGTTACAGCCAAGATGCATTTCACTCCTAATCCCCCTTATTTTTAGGTAGAGCAATTTGTTTCCAAGCCACTTGAGCACCATATTTGGCAAGTGAAGGCCCCTTCCAGAGAAATCTGCTCATAATAGACTGTATAAAGTTGATAGCAGCCATAGATAATATGAAAATGCTTAGTCCTAAAAGATTGTATGGAAAAAAAGTACATAATTTATGAGTTGCAAATGACCAGAATATGGAAGAGTTTTTGAACTCCATGAGGTAACTTTGCTCGTGATTCTGTTAATTAATGGTGTGCAATCATGTAAACTGAGCTTAGAAGATATAAGAGGAACCCTCAGAAGTTGAATTGGGAGAATACCAGATGGAAACCCAAGAAGAGATCATAGGATAGCATGAGAAGTGGTTTGTCCAACATTGGCCAGAAAAACATTAACTCTTTTGAGCATTTGATATAAGCCAAGAGAAAAGAGAGAACGAGTTTGCTTCAGTGCTTGCCTACATGTGACATTACTGCTAAGTGCTAACTACTCTCATGGGCAGATTCATGCTTGCCCTCTTTGCATGAACCATAATGAGGCATTTGAGCACCTATTATTCCAATGTGATTACTCAATGTTGGAAATTGGCAGGACATACCAACGAACTGGGCTGGGTTTATTGATTCCTCCATAACTTATCAAGGTTGCACTCTCAGGAAGAACATTCTTGGGCTCACCCTTGCTATATCATTCTACACATTATGGGAAGTGCATGAGAAACAAAATTAAAGATGCACGATGGAATCCTCATTCCTCCAAGCCATCTTGCTAAGGACGTCATCAACATTGTCAAATCCCGAGTTTCAAAGTCAGCTACCTTTGTTAAAATCACAAACAACAATCATTATTTTTGTAATTGGCTATTGTAATTGCATTGTATAGTTTCTTTTCAATTGATGTTTATCTCCTTTTCATATTGCTAGCTCCTCTCAAGGCTTGTCTTAAGATGATCTAGCTATATTCTCTGGGGTATGCCCTTGTGCCATTATATTTTTGGTTCCATCTATGAGTAAAATGCAAAAGTAACCACTATACTCTTTGTATATTTAGATATTATGTCCCTTTTTGTTTGTTAATGTAAAATAAACCTTCTACTATATAAAAATTTGGATAACAAACTTTTATGTGATAGTTGGACATTGATTATCCTATGTGGCAATGATGACATGTAAATAAATCAAACTAAGACTAAAAAATTCACTATGTTAATATTCGTACTCAAAACTCAATCTCATAAGTTTAACCAATTGTCCAACCAAGTGATATGATATAGTTATTAATAAAACAACATAAATTTTATTTATACAAACTTCTCTATTTAAACCAAAAAAGAGAGAAAATTAAATTGGTAAGTAGGTTTTATCTTGTATTGATTTATAGGGGGAGTTTTAAGTTTTTTTTGATAATCATGAGATTTTAAAAAACAAATTAATTGCATTTATTGAATACTATAATGAACTATATATTTTGATCTTTCTTAACATACTAAAACAATACTAAAACAAGGGACGCATCAATTAAATCTATATTTATCTAATTTATTTATTGATTAGGAATTATACTAATAATATGTATTTCCATTGACACAAAGAATTTCTTAATACTAAAGGTGATATATAGCTAGAGGCCTATAGGGAAAAAAAAAGAATTTATCATATTATTTGTCTTAATTTAACTGCTTCAAAATTTTGTATATTAAGTTGCAGTATTATATATAATGCAATTTTTAACTTATTTACTAGTTTAGTTTACACTTTTTATTCATAAAGTTGGAGAATATTATTTGACGCACCTTTATTAAAAACATCTTAATTATTATAAAAATAAAGTGCTATTTTTGGCCAAATAAAATTGAAAATGTTTACTTAAAATATCCAATATTAACCTATTCTTTTTTTATTGCAATAAAAATGTTAATTGGACGTACTCAATTTATAATGGAGAAGCTTGTATAAATAAAATTTATGTTGTTTTATCTACAATTATATCATGTAGCTTAGTTGGACAGTTACTTAAAGGTATGAGGTTGTGGTTACATTGTCACTTAAGATAGTTAATGTCCAACTGTCACATAAACCAACAAAAATGAGCACAATATCCAAACATATATATTAAGAATAACTTGACCAAAGAAAACTGGACCTTGTGTTTGTTGATGGCCAATTTTTGGCCGAAGGCAAATTTGATGTTGAAGGCATATTTGATCCTCATTACTATGAATTGTTCCAATCTGATATATAAGATCAACAATTCTTCTTTATTTGATATGCTTATATGTATATATATATACATAATATACTCTCTCTTGTTTGTGGGGATTGATATGTGGTAATGGGAATGTTTCAACTATATGACGAATCTTGACACATCATGTTATTATAGGAACATTGTGAATTGTAATTATAGGATTTTAAAGAGTACTATAATTTTGAAGAATGCCTTAAATACTTGGAAGACTATATGATGAAGTTGATGGTTTACTTGGTTTTTCCCAGGTAACTAACTACTTGAAACTTGAGATTTTAGTAATTTTTACTAGTTATATATATTATTCGAATGATTCTTGTTTGACTTTATGTTTTTCGCATATTAAAGCTTGTATATAACACACTTAAAACATTTTATTTTATTTTTTTTACTAATTTTACCGATAAAAGTTGTTGAATAGAAATGATGTCTAATGTGTCATAAACAAATCTTATTCTATAAGCCTAAAAGAAGATCAAACGAAATCGGGTCATAAAAAAAGATGAAACAAATCTTATTCTATAAGCCTAATGTGTCATAAAAGTTGTTTGTAAAATAATCATGTTTGTTTATAAGAATTATACTTAGGGATTGAACTATTTATCTCAAGTCATTTGTTTGTTTTGGGAGTATTATCCTCCAATAATAAAATGACCTGAAAGATTGCTACTTAATACCAACTAGATATTATAATCTCTACCGTGTGGGACTTAAAATTTATGAACAAAATTAATCTTTTAACTTTGTTTAAAAATACAGATATATTTTAACTAATCTATCTATAAAAATACCAAAGTCATTTTTTGTTTAATTTGTGAACAAAATTAACCTTTAACTTTGTTTAAAAAGTCATGCTTATTAAAGAGTTGAAAAATCTTTGTTTAATATGTATAGTTGTCAACTAGGTCTTAATTAGGTATCTGTCCTTCATCTGGACCGACTTCTCTTCTCAAACAAAGACCCTCTTCAATGAGCTTGGCTTTTGGTAGATCCAAGTCCATAGTATTATTTTGAGTGATGTTCCTGATCTGGTCGTTTGCACTCACCTGAATAAGAATTATAAACTCGGCTTAATATTAAGCCTCGATCTTTAATTTAACGGCTACTTTACCCGGAATGCAAGCAAAGGTAAAGCACATTCCTTGATTTTATTTATTTTATGTTTCCCTGGTTTGATCCCTTGATCTATGTTAAATGCATCTTTTTTTATGAATTTTGATCAATTTTGGATTTAATTTAGACCCATTAATTGATTGAATTTAAATAAAATTACAAGTGTTTTTAACAGTCTACTACAAAGAGATTTAGAGAGAACAATATATGATTCAAATAGGAATTATATATTGTATTCTAATTATATCCAAAGTAGAGTATATGAAAAGGTGCATTGTTGTTTGTAAAAACTATTTCCTTTAAATCCCACATTGGTAAAGGGAAGGTTTGGATCTGGACACTAAAGCACCACCCGCGCGCGTCCCGCTACCCGTGGGTATTGGCACACTTTAGTGATCAGTTGTTATTAATGTGAATATCTTGACAGGTATTATTGTTGTCCGCTTTATATAACGACAAGTAGGCGCAAGTATATACGGTCAATCAAGTAATATAGAAGTAAAAAATGTTATCGAACCCACAAAGAACGAATACTAACAATTACTCTAATTATTAAGTTTTTATCCATTTAAATCTACTTAAACAGTCACCTCAAATAATTTGTGAAATAAATTAAATAAAAGTTAAAACTAAATTAACTAACAAGTAGTATTGATTACCATATGAATACAAATTCTCCAATTACTCTACAATAATCGTCTTATCTTATTCTCACTTAATTAATTCAATGAATTGTTAACTATGATGTCTATCAATTTATTAACATCTTTCAATGATTAATAAAAAAAACTTGTTTCAGTTATTTTGCTATTTTCATGCAATACACTTAAAAATAGATTCATTAACCACAAAGTTACACTTTTGTCTCATACACTATTATGGTATCCTTAATAAAAATCAACAAATTCATGCGTTAATATAATCAGATCTAATCTAAGATTTTCTCTTTCAATTCTATCAAAGATATCAGATTAATTGTTGGTCAAACAATTATTTAGTTAAGCACAAAATATAATAATCAACTCAATATGATCAACAAGTGAAAATAAAGATAATTAAATTATTGCTTTGCAAAAGGTTCCATTGTATCCCTAATTGGAAATTAGTTCATCATCATAACAAAACCCAAAAAATTAAAATCTAATAACATCTCAAGTACAAATAATAAATTAAAGAGAAGAAGATAAACTCTGTCAAGGGACTCCAATCTCTATAGCTTTAATCTATGTCTTGGTTTGTTGTCCAATGAAATCTCCAAGTCTCCGTTAGTGGTTCTCAATCAATTGCAGTTAAAAGTCTGTTTAAACTAAGCCAAGATATAGTATTAATACCCTAACAAACCCTAATACATTAGGTAATTAAGTAGAAGTCCTTATATGAATAAACTTTGGAATAAAAGAAAACAAAATTTGCAGCCCGCGCTATCTCCAGTGTAACAACAGCGCCCCCCCCCCCCCCGGTGCCACTTTGTCAGTTTGTTCAATTTTTCATCATTTTCTCCCTTTTCATCTTCTAAGCTTGTCTCTCTTCTTGGGAAAATGACACAAAACCTAAACAAGTAAAAAAGAAATATATCAAGAACACACAATATTTCAAGTTAAAAAGTATTAAATTCGTAGGTTTTCAACCCACTCATCAACTACCCGTGTCAATCATTCATGTTCAAATTATTTTGTGTACGTCTTATTCTTCTTTCAATCTATTCATTATTAATTGTATTGAAATTAGAGGTATTTTTCTTATGTCAATCGATAACATATTAAACTTCAAAATTAGTATGACTCTTAAAAGTTTAGAATGAAATAAATTTTACGATTAATAATTTTTGTTATGTATTATATAATTATAATAATTATATCAACAAAAATTAAATAAATTCACATCAAGTTAAGTTTAATATGTTTAGAACAGATGAAGTATTAATTTAAAGACATTAAAAGTATTTTTCCTGCTTGGATGTTTTTATTGATTAAGAGACAAAAGCCATTTGGTGAAGAGACTAGTAAAGTTTAAGATATAACATTAATTTGTCGTGGAGATATCATGAGAAAAATTAGGAGGGAAATTATTATGGCCAGATACGATGAAATATAGAATCTATAGTTTGTAAAATAATTTTGTGAGATTATCAGAACTTTGATGGTGTTTGATTAAATTGAGTGTTAAGATTTGAATAATTTAAACATCTGAATAATATAGAGTCTCCATAGGCGGAACCAAGGGGGGCCACCAAAATTCTGTACAGGCTATATATTAATACATATATTAATAGTCAATATATATGTATACTAATAGTAGTTTATAATAGCAGTTTAAAATTTTCTACACGCGCTCCATAAATTAAAAAATAGAATAAATTTTATTTTATAATGAAATTCAAATGAAAGAACTTAAAACATAATCAAATCTAGGTCGCTACTTGAGGTTAAAGAATGATAATAAAAATCAAGTTCTTTATTTACCAAATTATTTTTTCAAACATTTTATATTTTTAAACATCATTAATTTACTTCAAAGACTCTCCTCTTTGTTGTTTTATTTCTAAATTAATTTTCTTTGTTCTATATAGAAAATTGATATTTTCATATAAAAAATAATATTTCTACATGAATTCCTCTCACGTATTTCTACATGAAATAAAAAAATAACATTTCTACATAAATTTTGATACTAACCAAAATTTTGAGACGTTTTCAAACTATGCAATCGTAGGGTACAGTAGCATCCTCTCAGTTGTACAGTCGAAAGAAGCACTCCAAGCATCAATAAATAATTTTTTTTACCGATGTATTTTGACCCTTCTTTAAAAACGTTCTGATTCCGCCACTGAGAGTCTTTATCTAAAATTGTGTCTGAATAAAAAAATATTATCTGATAATTAATTTTTTCAAAATATCTTAATAACATAATTTTATCATTTTAACCCTATATCACACCTCATCACCACGAATTCAAAGTACACCATTATCATGCTTACGCTGCCACGTGGCGCAGTACTTTCATTCATCATCCCCATTCCCTAGAAATACTATAGTCTATGAGTGGGGCTGCTAATTAAACTGTAAAATTCCTTCAATAGTATCAGCAAAGTCCCATAACAAGATACCAAATCAAAAGTGCTACAAAAAGGTTTGAATAATTGATTCTCAAACTCCCTTCTTCCACCATTTTTCTTCATGTTTTTGCTGTGCTTATTAGCTGAATGTCTTTTTCTAATCGGTTAGTTGTTGATTTAGGAATTTAACAACAAAAAAAATTAGTTCTTTTATATAGTGAGAAATTCTTTATACGAGTGTATTGGCAAAATAAGTTGATCAGTGAAAAAAATTTTAACCTTTGCCCATACACAAAGACAGAGCAGACTCGCATTCGGAAAACATACCCACTTGGTTTCTGGTATTTAGGTTGTTGCAAAGTTGTTTTGCAGCAATACCCAGATGGAGAAAGAGCCACTTCTTCCGTATATTAGCCCAAGAAGGCCACAACCTTCACCACCACTGCCACTCTACCCTGTCCCTGAAGATGATATTATCTCTCTCCCTCTTACTCCATCAGAAATGAACTCAGAGACCGACTCATCTTTGAATCTTCCCCCAATGACCCATCTTTTTCCACCCACTGGTTATGGTAAACATATCGGATCACTACACTCGGGTCAAGTCTTAGTCTCAAGGCCCTTCCCCTCAGGCCAACGGCTGCATCGCCGCCTTCTCCCTCGCCTAGTGTTTTTGGTTGCGTGATCGGCGTGCAGAGAGGACGAACCGTTGAGATCTTCAACAGCTTCGAGCTTCTCTACGATCAATCTACTCAAATCTACTCAGTCACTCGACTGTGCTTTTTTCAAGAAGAAGCAAGAGCTATGTGGGATAAACGAAGATTTTGTAATATTGTCGAGGTTATATTTGTTCAAAAAAAACATAAATTCGTTCAGATGGGGCTCTGAATGGTTTAGAATTATTTTTGAATATTACGGATTAAGAAGAATTAAGAGGCATAAAATTTTTTACCAAACAAATTGTGTCTCCTACCGAATCAAATGCACATTTATTAAAAACCTTTAAAACCCAAACAAACACCACCTTAGAATACTCGATTCAGATTTATGTGCTTAAAAATACATGTTCAAGCACAAGTTATTTATTTAGATTATTACCCTTGATAAATTGAGTCATTATCCATATACTTGATAGAGAAGAAAAGAATCACCAAAAAGAAAAAAAATGACACTTGATAGAGAAGGAAGAATCGCAATAAAAGAAACAATGACTCTTTTATTATATTACTTCTAATAAAGCAGTAGCAATTAAATATAGCCATCCTTTTCTAAGCAATGTTCATCAAATAAAATGTGAAAATACCTGCCTTTAACTTCACTCAGCATGCTATCCGTTCTCACCTATCCGTTCTCACCATTCACATCAGCAACAATTGCATACTCCAAACGTCCCTAAAAAAAAAATATTATTTACAAAATTTACAAATATTTAAGATATATAATAAACTGTTGTTAATTAAATGTTAGTGCATTATGAAAAGAGTTAAATGAACTTTAATTTCCTCGGTTTACCTTCATTTTGCACTTGCCATGCCATATTTTGTAAATAGACACTTTGCATCTCACGTTTTCAGCACACTGACATTTAGCACACTCCAGCCAAAAAAATAACTAGGTTAACAGAGTTAGGTTGATTTGACCTTATTTCTGCTATTGGTGAATGATGATCTGAATTTTAATTCAGAGGTGATACCAAAGTTACCTAAAAGGTAACTGAATCTCTTCCTAGAGCGGAAGGGTAATTTTGTACTTTCGATTGAATTATGGTTACTTATTTTGCGTTATATAAGGAGTAAATACTGCAATTATATAATGTAATTTTTTTTAAGAGATAGTGAAACTAGCAATCGCCAACCGTGAACTAAACTAAATTTTTGGGTGAACCACATAATTTTCGTGTCTTATGCAATTGTTTTTTTTCTGATTTTTCTTTGCTACTATTTTCAATATATAAATTATTTAACAATTTCATCCACGCGTTAGACTATTTTATCTTTGAAAAGATATCAGCCGGATCAGATAGAGTTAAATCAACCTAACATCGTCAACCAACAATATATATTTTTTTTTGATAGAAGTGTGCTAAGTATTAGGAATGCATCGGGTCTATTTATAAAGCTTAAGATGCAAAGGTTAAAATGACGAAACTATGATTACAAAATTAAAAATACTGTGTTATTTAATACTTTCATGATTACGACAACGTTATTTTTTAAATGAAATTTTTTGACAAATATTAGTACTACAGCGGACCAGCACACAGGAGTGCTGCCCTTTAGCCAAACCACTTAACTTTTCTAAAAACTAGATATCTGGACATAAGCCGTCACTTTGATCCGCTTCCCGCGTTAAATGCCGGTAACCCCACACTCGAATTTCGTACGGTCATCACCGGCTATAGCCAATAAAACACTGTCCACTCTCTCTTCAACTCACAAAAAAGTCAAAAAGTCCCAACGCCTACAAAAACCCGTTCATACTTAAAAGCTCCAACGAAAACCTGCACGCGCCACCTAACGCGCCTTCGCAACCTATACATACACCATTTCTTCATTTATCTATCAACTATCAAGCATATATCTCCACTGGTAATTTCTGGAGCTCCTCATATCCGATGGACAAGCCTAACAGTGGGGAGGAGAATGCAGTGAAGAAACCGGAGGCGGATCCTCTAAGTTCTCCGAAGTCGGGTCAGGATCCGAGCCCGCAACCGGATCCGAAATTGGAAGGCGGTGCTGCAATTGGAGAGCAACAGGTGGATATAAATGATGGTAAATCAACGCCGACGGGGAGTAAATCGAGGAAATCGGTGAGTTGGAGTGAGGAATTGGTGACGGAATCTCCATCATATTCCTCCAGAACAATGCATTCTTCTTCATCTATTGATGCTGATGCTGGTAGATCCAATCCTTATGTTGCCTATGCCCCTTCCAAATCGAATCCTTCGTCCTTCAACTTCAAGAGTTAGTTTCGCTCTGTTCCTCTCTCTCTTTATATATATATATATATATATATATATATATATATATATATATATGTATATATATATATGTATAGATTTCCATTTTTGTATCTATATCTATAACTATATATCCATCCACAGAATTACGATTGTTATTTGCTATTAGTGATGTTATGGATAGTGTCTCTTTAAACATGCATGTATGTATCTATGTTTATAAACTATAGAAGAACAGATTATTCATGATTTTTAGAAGCTACTGTTATTACCATGGATTTCCTCTATCTCTGCGTGTTTGGATTTGCTTGAATTTGAGATTACATCTCCATGGAACAAATGGGACACTTGGATCCGCTTTCAGGGAGTCCCAGAGAAATGGGCTCTCAACCCCTTATTGTATATAATGTTGTTTTTCTTTTTCTTGAATTTGAGGTTCAAATGCCTTACCCTTTGAACAAATGCAGAATTATTATTCAAATGGACCTTTGTTTTATGTTGGTTTGGATATTGAGGAAACTGATCTTGTCAATCATTGTAACACCCCCTTCCCAGAAGGAAAGGTTGCAAACCTCAAAATAATAAACAGAGTACTAATAACTTCAAAATATTTAATAGTTAATAATCAATCAATGTCAAATTTTCCAAAAATTGGCAGAATAATCAAAACTTTAAATTAAATAAACCTAGATGGTCAAATGTAGCGATTTTCACATGAAACCTTAAATAGCCCCTGCAAACCTGTCGGAAGAATAAGCCGAATGTCCAGTACAGATAAAGATATACAAAACATACACAACTAAAATACAAAATCAACTAAACAAATTACTGAGTAAGGCCTTAAGAATAAATATCGACGAAAATATAATCTTCAAAGTTTGAATATAATATATCTGAATCAACAGAATTAACGAAACAAACAGAAGGCTAAATCAAAATGACTAAGTGGTTATTTCATACCGAGCTCAGAACAAAATTGAACTTTGCCACACAGACAAGTTAAAATAATGCCACATAGGCAAATCACGCATCGGACCGCGAATCCAAATGCATGCAAATCGGAAGGTATGTCTAGCACAAACATCACTAATCCGCAAAACATAACAGAAACTAGGGTCGATCCATACGCATTCTGAACAAATATATCAAATGACTAAAGCTCACACTCAGCGCAAACATACAAAAGGATATGTCGTGGATTGATCACACCGTCACGGAAAGTGTTATGCCTCGGTGCCAAAAGAACATGTTTGTGTACCACAGGTGATTATAGCTCAGGCATACCCTATCGCTTGTTCTACATAGATATGATGTCACAACACATGCGACATAATATCAACAAAATGGTTCTAAACGTACATATTGAACCAAATCAAATGATAAACACGATGTCTCCAAAAGAAGGTTACATGTACCGCTCTACAAAGATCAATAAAGTTCATGAAGAACAAATTCAAAAGATTACGAAGTATGAAGTTCAGAACATCTAGACCAAATTAAAGCAAAATAAAGATTTGATTAGAAACGAAACAATTAAACGAGTACCAAATTCTGAACGATTGTCAGTACAAACAAATCAACATAATGATAATATCGCTGAAGAAATATGGAATATGTTCAAATTATAATAGAAGGAAAAAAGGTCAAATTACAGAATTAAAGTCAAGGTATCGAAGATCAAACTTCTATTCAAGAATGCCAATAGTAGTATAAGAAAAATGTAACGAATGATAAAATATCACGATATATATAATATACAACAATTATCCAAGGAGTAGAGTATGGAATCCGTAACTGATACTCAAAACCACTTATAGCACACTCCATAAAATATTACCATCAAATGTCAACTATATCAAATACGAAATGTTATTCATTACCTAAACATATTCACCTCGAATTAAATATAATCCAAACTAATAATTTCAAAATAATTAGTAATCCAATCAAGGTGCCTTTAATTTTTGCCTTATATCACTATTTATACTCCAAAACTTAAAAGTCAATAACAAAACTTAAGAAATCTTAAAATTCTAACATGATTATTTATTCTTAAGACGTCAGTCCACTATTCTGGTCTTATCACCATTAACTAAAACTTATTTGTCAAATTAATTAATTTTAACAGAAACTAGACTTTAAATACTCCAATTTAGCCTCAAGAATCACCCAAATCGGATTTAAAATTATTAAGTTATACAATTTTAAATATTAGAACTTGTTGCTGAAAATTTTACTACAAAAATTCTATATCAGCCATTTCTTAAAATTTATAACAAATTATACGTCAATTTTTAACGATTCAAAATTAGTGAACATATTCTCAACATATATATGTATAACATATTCAAAAATAATAACGATCAACGGTCGGATTAAGAGATATAATCCACACAATATACCTTAAAATATAGAAACTGATTTTCAGATTTTAACGTTTACATTCAATCAAAATATATTCATTTATATAAATTTGTCTCCTCTTTCCGATTATTATGACTTCTAATTCCATGTCTCTTTTTTGATAAAAAATAATATCTAATTTTAAAATTCTTATAACTAAACTTAAAATCAAAATATAAAATAACATATACCTTCTTTATTCGTCTTTCTTCAATACGCAGCAGTAAAAAATATGACTTTTGGATCTTCTAAAGTCTTCAAAATCTCTTCATGTCTTCACAAAAATTGTAATTCTCAAAAAGATACACAAAAGAGGCTCAAAAATCAATCGATTCGGAGTTAATATGACTGAGTTACGAATTTTTGAAACTAGGGTTGAAAATAGTGATGGGAATAAGGACAAATTGCGGTTTTCAGCAATTTCAGGCATGAAGATGACATCAAATAACTTCTCTTCTTTTTCATAATTGTAGAGGACAAAAAACTGAAGAAACAGGCTTTGGATTCACTCAATTCCGACATCGGATGAATTAATTAATGGACTGCAGTGCGAATAAATATTCTACTCAGGAATTCAACTAATCAAATTAGAATAGAATTAAGGTTATATTTCTACTTCTTAAATATAACAAGGAAACAATAGAAGTTACCAAAACCCTAATGGACTCTTTAATTTTAATAAAATCAGTTATTAAATTATCTACTAAAAGAATTTAGCTTTCCAACCGAAACAAGGTAGGAAAAAAATAGTAACTTACCTTTTTAATTCAATTGTGCTTTTAGGAAAAATAAAATTAATATTTAATTATTAACAAAAATCCGGATTATTACAATCACGGATGCACCTGAATTGATAAATGAAAAGTGAAAACCCAATGGGTTGTTCTTAATGATAACATCAGTGCGAATAAATATTCTACTCAGGAATTCAACTAATCAAATTAGAATAGAATTAAGGTTATATTTCTACTTCTTAAATATAACAAGGAAACAATAGAAGTTACCAAAACCCTAATGGACTCTTTAATTTTAATAAAATCAGTTATTAAATTATCTACTAAAAGAATTTAGCTTTCCAACCGAAACAAGGTAGGAAAAAAATAGTAACTTACCTTTTTAATTCAATTGTGCTTTTAGGAAAAATAAAATTAATATTTAATTATTAACAAAAATCCGGATTATTACAATCACGGATGCACCTGAATTGATAAATGAAAAGTGAAAACCCAATGGGTTGTTCTTAATGATAACATCTGTGTTTTGTATTTCTTTTTTGGATCAGGTTCAGTGGATAGCGTCCGAGATGTGCTAGGGAGATGGGGAAAGAAGGTGGGAGAAGCCACAAAGAAAGCTGAGGATCTCGCTGGGAATACTTGGCAGCACTGTAGGTTCCCTTTCTCTTATTATTTGTGATTCTATATTCTTTCTGTGCTGTTATTAATCATTTTCATATTGTTGCTCTTAGATATTAGATGTTTCATAGGCATTTTTAGTCCAGTTCTAGTATAAACTTTTTGATGGACTATTATGTGTAGCCTAAGACACAGTAAGAACTTCCAATGAGAAGTTGCAATTCGTAATGCACTTATAGTAATTGCAAATACTGATAATTGTGTATCAACTATTAAGTTCAACATTGATGAAGATTACAAAAATAAATGAGGTAATATAATTTTAATTGGTTGATGTTTTATGGTTCTTATATTTTACTGCATTATTGTTTTAATTCATATAATATAAAATGAAAAAGCTACTTAAATTTGGGCCTTGAATGAACAAATTCTTCATAACAACTTGGACTTGGCTTGACAGTTTACTGGTTCATATACTTAAACAAGATAATCTTCAGCTCTTTTGAAACTTGTTTATTAATGTTAGATGTGATTAGTCCAGAAAAGGTTGAACTTACCAGCGAGTTCGGAAACTATTCGGGGGTGATTCATTAAATTTATGAAATTATATTGCATTTTTTTTCTTAAATGGAAAAGTGTTATTTGCCCAAGAAATTTTTTATTATTCCACAAGTTCTCATTCACATGAATGTGAGTTCCGTTGCTATTCATCTCAATAATGTATACATGAAATTAAGTCATGATCAATCTGAGGTTGGTGTTGGGAGAGATTGATTGCAGAAGTATAGTATTAATAATGGGAGTATGACACTTCACTATTTTGTTGTGGAATTTGTGGTGATGATATCGAAAACTTCATAATGGTATTGTTCGTCGCTATGTCACAATCGGTGGATTGCAATGTTGGTTATGTTGGTAGTTTAAATGGCATTGGTGAAAGTAATGGCATATATGGATAATGTCATAGAAAAATGGTGTTTTTAGGTGGGATTGTGATGGTATTAGCCAATGTTACCCAGATCTTGGTTTGTTGAGGTACGTGGAACGAAATCGGGAACGGAAAACGTGTTTTTCATGGTAAAGACCCATTAGTGCTCCTTAGCTTGTGTATGTGCAGAAACATGATGAATAACATATCAATTCTTTCTGTAAAAATAGAGAATATGATATTGGGGATGATGTGAAGTTAAAATAATGATTTGGGGAGATAGCCTTTAGGATTGAATAGAGGCAGATATTATGTGTTTGAAACTATCTAGTGTTGTGGGTTGCTTACTCTATACTTATAAAAGCTTATTCAGGATTTTCAGCTTGTCAGTTTCAGGTGTTAAACTGGGTTTAAGCCCCAGCTTCAGGTCTTACATCAGTCCTGATACCCATCTTAAACTGGTGATAAATGATAAGAAGAAGAATATACGTTTACATTGGTGTCTTAGTTATTCATTGGGTCTTTTTATGCATTCCACAATTATAGAACATCTGTTAACATATTCTTGACGGAATCTTGATGTGCTCGTCGTGGGGTTTCGTCATTTGTTTTTAAGGTAACCTGGAACAAGTTGAGGGATAATTGACATTCTAAAACAAGACTATTAGAAGCAATACCAGCTATATAAACTTTCTAGTGTTCCTGCTTTGAACTTGAGACAGATTCCAACTTCTCTATTATTTGATCTTACTTTTTCTTTAGCTTCTTATGGGATTCTTCAAATTTCATAAGCAGACATACAATAGAATCTGTACGACTTTATAATGGTACATAGGAGTAATTTCAGAAATCTGTAAGGGTATTGAATTGAGTTATATGTGAAGCATCATGGGCTCTGACTCAGTGTTACCTAAAACGTGGTATGTATCGGTACGCGGTTCGCTATATAGCTAAAACGTGATATATTAGGGTATCTTTATATAAATTCTTATAGTTGGGAATTTTCTTAAAATCTAAATATAAAAACCTAAGTTGTATAGAAGATTTTTAGTTGAATCAATAAGTTGATTGTTTTATAAATATTTTAGCATAAATGTAATGTTTGAGTATCCAATACTAAGTTATAATGTTGATTTTTAATTATAATTAAACAACAAAGAAATTTAGAGTATTGGTATGTAAAATTATCATGTTTGGGTAAGCAAGTACCAATACGCGATTCGCTAGGTGTGTGAGAGTATCTGGTAACTCTCTGACTATGTTTGCTTTATTAAAATAGAAAGACATTTCAAGAATTAGTCTGATTCTATCTATGTTCGTTCTGTTTGAAGTATGCTTCTCGTGTTCAATTGCCATCCAAACTTCTAACAAGTGGTAGGCGTGAAGATGGAAAGATATTTTTGGTGGGTCACTTGCTTTGGGAAATTTTGATCTGAAAGAATGCTGGAATCTTTAGTGACAGATATTTTCTTTTCAGTTTCTTAAAACTGTGCCTTTTCAGGATTTTCTCAGTCTAAGATTGTTTGGAGGGTGGCTAGGTCAGACATTATAGAGATTAGTGATTGTCTTCTAATGAGGATGTTTTATTCTTTTCAAAACTTGTTCTGTATTTAAGTAGGACTTCTTTCCCTCCCTTGTAGATCTTCCTTCTTTTCTTGTAACATGAAAATACAATTTGGGGTATGCAAGCAAGATAGAACACGATGGATTTAGCCATAAAAATATGATCTTTTCCATTTCTAATTACCTTTATATTTTTCATCGAGTATTGTTGGATGTTAAGTCATGAATATCACTTATTGTTTTCCTTTTTCTGGTTCCCCCTCTTCTATGTTGGTGTCTTTCACGTTTGTTTTGTGAAAATTACTGTAACACTATTTTTTTCTATTGATGCGGTTGTATTTTTCATTTAATTTTTTCTTGTGTATCGTTTTAGAAATATGAAATACTTGGTTGCTATTTTTTGTTTAACTTAGTGAAAACGGCCCCTAGTTTTGCTGATGCTGCACTGGGAAGAATTGCACAGGGAACAAAGGTTCTAGCTGAAGGTGGTTATGAGAAAATTTTTCGACAAACATTTGACACAGTCCCTGAAGAGCAACTTCAAAATTCTTTTGCTTGTTATTTATCCACATCAGCTGGTCCAGTTATGGGAGTTTTATATGTTTCTACTTCAAAGCTTGCATATTGTAGTGATAATCCTCTTTCTTATAAAGCTGATGACAAGACTGAATGGAGCTATTATAAGGTATGTGTGGATGAGTTTATGGCATGCATGCACAGAAGTAGTATCTCAATCTGCATCTGTTTTTACATAATCATAATCTTATCTGATCCATATTGGAAAATGTTGAGAAATATTTGAGACATTTTATCTTTATATTTTCCGTTCTCTTAAGCGGTGGGATAATGTATTATAGGAATTAACTCGTTCCGTGTTCTTCCAGCCATGTGGTTCTCTGAATTCTGAAATATCTCTCTCAATCTCTCAATACTGATTTCAGAATATAACTAGTTATGTAGTGTTCATCTTCACAGGAATGTTAATGATTAAAAAGTTTAATCTATTTTGAAAATGTAAAAATAATTGACTATTAGAACTTAGATGAGAATGAAAATTTTAGAAGTAATTAATAATTATGGTTGATATATATAGATAAGAAAATAAATAAGAAAGTACAACAAGAGAGAGTAATATATATGTAAATCTAATATGTATATATTTTTATATGGTAAGGAATATAAAACAATTTGATGAGAGAAGACGCAAGAAATAATATTCATGCCTTAAATTTCTCTTTTACTTTTTTTTTATATTATTTTGAAAATTAATTGCAGGTATTATACTTACCGTAAAATTAATAAAAAGTCATTGTATAGAGAGATAGGTGAGAGAAAATTTCTCCCTCTGTACCCAAAAGTATGAGCAAAGTACAATTTGCATATATATTAAGAAAAAGTAAAAGTAGAGGAAAGCGAGTAAAAATGTTTCAAATTTATCCTTAGTGAACCCACAAGATTATATAAAATGATGAGTACTTTTATTTTTTTATATTAGTATACCCCACTAAATGATATATTTATCCTTGACTTGTGTACTTTATCTCATCATTTTAGTGACAAAATTGTACCTTTAGTCATCCTCTTTTGGGGATAGAGGGAGTAAATAAATAAAAGAGAAAAAAATATGTCATGTAGGGGTGAGAAAGAATTTTAAGTTTGCCAAATAGGAGAGAAAGTAAAGTCACAATTTTCATTTTGAAAAAGATGTTTAATTTGAAGGGTTAAACCTTTAGGTTTCTCGGAATTGTCTGTGTTTTTGCCGCTTTTATCATGTTCGATAGGGTATTCTAGACTTTCTAGTTGACATGTAACATCTTCTCACCCTTTTTTCAAGTTATTCTATCCTTTCAAGAATATTATCTTATAATTTCAGTGCTTTAGACTCTATGATCTATGCAAGCCTACCCTTATCAAACCATGCTTAAGAGCCGTATATGCCTGATAATCTGCGAATTTTTGCTCATTGAATTAATTTGCATTTAAATAAAGTATCTTGTCATTTTATTGGCTTAGAATAGGCTTCAAGGTATGTGTCACATGTCACTTATCTTGGAAACTAATGAAATTGGCATAAAGTAATCTCCCTCTTCCTCATTGGAATTGCCTCGTGCTTTTACCCTTTTCATCATGTTCTACAGGGGTATTGTAGTTGTGTAGCTTTCTGCTCAAACTTTTTTCATGCTATCCTGGACCCACAAGACTATTATTTCATAACCTCACTGTTTCTCTACTGTGTTCTATGTAAGATACCCATATCGTACCATGCATGGTACGAGCTTATCCTACATCCTGATCTAAAAAGCAAGGCTTCAAGCTCGCTATATGGGGGTTTGGTGGTTCTGAAAATCTCAGAAAATGGGAATTCGAGGATTCAGCACATGTGAACATATTAAATAGATTTTTATATACATATAATTATATGGATAATGATATATATTGCGACTTTACATTTCGATTTTTTTATTGCGAGTTATGTGGATAAATTTAATTGGTAATACTTTTACGATGTATTTGATACATGGGCTAATTTTATAATCTTATCCAATCTCATGTATTGATATACGTCGCAGTCGTAATTCTTTAGAAATCTTTAGCAATGTATAGCAGGACTCTAATTATATATACAACCATACTACATATACAATCATACATTAAACTTTCAATAAGAACTATTAATTCATGATAAAATGTAAAAAATTCAAGTAAAACACAATTTTTATATACTAGTACTATCTAGGCGAAATACATTCTAATTAATTCTTATGCTCCCTCCATTAAAAACTATAAGATTATCATGGACTTTTGAAATTTAATTTGAGATATTCATTAATCTTATAATTAGGAGTACTTTACAATATATATATATATATATATATATATAGAGAGAGAGAGAGAGAGAGATTTTGATAAAATAAGAAATTTTATTAAAAGAAAAGAAAGGATACAGTAAAAAGGGGACAAGAAGTCTACCCTCTACAGACTTACAAACTTAAAAAAAAGGAAAAAAAAATAGCACTTCAAAAAGTGTAGCCCTCCAATGTCTACACAAATTGATTACAGAGATACCTCTAAAAGTCTCTATAAAAGAAGCCCAAAGAGAAGTAAGGAAATATCACTCGATAGATTCTTCTAAAGAGTAGCATTACACTTATTCCAAATTTATTCCATAAAAAAATTTGCATCCCTGTTGTTTCCAAATCTTTGAAACTCTTTCACTGAAGCTGGACATGTCCACTCCTCTCCTAATACTTTAAAGAGAGCTCCACAAGCCCCAAGAGCAAGACGACGATGCAAAAATAAAGGCAACAAGGGCTAATACCCACTGTGGTTGTCTGAGTAAGCATTACCCCACTAAATTTTTAAAAAATAGAATTGGCACGCTGAACTTTTTAAAAATTATTAATTGGACCGTTCCGTCCAAGAAATTGGACGGACGTTAAATTGGATTTGCATATTTACATGTGGCAACAAGAGAAGAAGAGAAAACAAAATATTTACTGATTTGGTCAATGATTTGCCAACTATGTAAGAATTTAACACCCCTTTTTAACACTTTAATTCATTCTCTCCCCTCTCCCCTCTCCCCTCTCCCCTCTCCCCTCTCCCCTCTCTACTCTCTACTCTCTACTCTCTACAGGCATTTGATTCAACATAGCAACATTCAGTGGTTAGTCCAAATCATCTACATAACAAGCTAATATTTTTTCATGGTATATTTTGAGTTGATTTGATAATAAAAAATGTTGATGGAAGGGCTTCAAGATGATTATGGTGATGGCCACAATCAAAATCGCAATTATAATCACTTTAGAAAGTCCAAAATTCCTTCTCCTAACCCAAAAGAAGAAAAATCCAGCTTCAGATCACACCCCAATAATATCATTTTCAAGATAAGCAAATCCTCTGTTACAACTAGACGTGGTGTACATTTCATGGAAGCTAATGAAATCGACAATTTAAGCCCTCATAAACGAAGATTTTGGTCATTTCACTTATCTAAGCACTCCACTACCAAAGATTTCCCCGAAGTGAAAGACATTTGCTTCCCATCATCATCATTTGTAAACGTTTGTTCTTTCTCGCAGCAGAGATCAAGAGAGAGAATTAAAGAGGAGCTCGTGGTGGTGGAAGAAAATGGAAGTCCAGACCAAGTTTCATTTGATCGCAAGGTTTCACGGTCCAAATCTGTTGGATGTGGAAGCCGGAGCTTCTTCGGCGACCTTTTCGAGGGAATCTCAACTGGGTTATGCGACTGAACTCTCTGGTGAGTGAAGATTATTAGAGGAATCCCTTAGTTTCATTGGAGAACAAGAGAAGAAGCAAAGAACAATTTCATAATACAAGAGTATAGTCCCAGAAAAGCCCCAATTTCATCTCCAACTAATTTAATTGAAAACGATTGTAAAATTTAAAATGGCTTGGATTATCTGCAATTGGATTTGGTGGTGCCACCACTGGTGGGACATTAGATCTAAAGTCATGAAGCCAAAAACATTGTAGAGGAAGAAGAAAAGATGAAGATGAGAAGAGAGAGAGAGAAGGTTTTAATTTGAGATTTCTTTGAGCATTTTTATAACTTTTTTTTATCTACGTAGGCAATAATTTAATTTTCTATTTTATTTGCAAAGATACGTGGATAATAATTAGACCGTCGTTTAATTAATTGGACGGAATGTCTAATTTTATTTAGTTCAATGGGTTGATTGCATATTTTTAAAGTTCAGTGGCCAAATGCTGAAAATGTGTTAACCATAGTGGGGCAATACCTCTTTTTGCCTAAAAATAAATGAGCATAAGTCTCATTACTCTATCTACACATAAAACAAATGTCTGGAGATAGAATTTTGTAAGACATGCAATTTTGATAGAGATGATTAGATTTCAATCAACAGAGACCACATAAAATCCTAGACTTTGAAGGGGTCTTAATTTTCTAAATATACGAAGTCAATGGAAATGGTTAGGAACAATAAACTTAGTCAAAAAAGATTAGTAACTCTTACAAGAAAAGAACTAGATGGATTTAAAGTCCAAATGACCTTATTAGAAGAGGAGGATAAATGAACCGAATCAAGCAAAGATAAGTAAAGATCATTTCAATAGTTTCCAAATAAGTGAGATTCCTAAAGAAATGAAAATTCCAAGAAAAAATTCCCTTCACACTTCATGAAATTAGAAATGGGAGCATCATGCAAAGAAGAAATACGATACAAACGATTAAAAGCAAGAGAAAACTTATTATCTCACAGCCAAGAATCCTCCCAAAGTCGAATTTGATGACCATCCCCAATCCCATATCTCAAATAATGAATAATCATGGAAAATAAATTTCCAAGGACTTGCATCAGTAACAAACTCCAGGCCTGACATCCCACCCATTCACATGCATATCAAACTTGCTCCTAATAACCTTATGCCAAAGGAAATGAGGTTCTAAAGGAAATCTCTAATGCCATTTACCAACTGAGCAACATTCTTAAGGACCAGATTACTCAACCCCAAACCCAAACCCAAACCCAAACCCAAACCCCTCCTATTTAGAAAGCACACCGTTTTTCACTTAACCAAATGATCCTTTCTTTCATCACTAGCTTCCGACAAAGAAAGTCCCTTGTTAACTTCTCCAAGGTGTCGGCTACACGAACTGGGATCCCAAACAAAGAAAGATAATAAAGGGGAATACTAGTCAAGCAAGTTTGAATTAAAGTAACTTTACCCCCTAATAAAAAATATGCACCTTTCCACCTATCTAAACATTGAGCTACTCAACATTTGTGTCCCAAAACGAGACTGACCTAAGATTCCTGTCAAGAGGAACCCTGAGATAAGCGGGAAGCTCTCAATAGTATAACTAGCCATAGACGAATAGGGTAAAAGCTCCTCCATAACCATATTAATCCTTGCTAAACTGCACTAGAAAAATTTAATCCTCACACTAGAAACAACCTCAAAAACTTGAAGAATTGTAAACACATTTTTAAATCCTTAGATCCCATCCAAAAGAAAAAAAATATTATCGTCAACAAATTGGAGGTGGAAAACCTCTCCCCCGACTAATCAGACTAATCAATCATCCTGCTCAAAACATCAACTAAAGTAAATAAGAGAGGAGACAAAGGGTCACCCTGCCTCAAACCTCGGAAAGCCTAAACCACATTTGGGCTCCCATTCACAATCACAAAAAAATAAGAAGAGAACAAAATCCCTTTCATCCAAGAACACCACCTATCTCAAAACCTTTCCCTCTCCAAAACCTTATCCGAGAAATTCGAACTAATCATATCATAAACTTTCTCAAAATTTAACTTTAGCATAAGACCCCTTCTCCCTCTTTATGAACATTCTCCATAACCTCATTAGCAACTAATGCTATACCAATAATTTGCTTGCCACCCGTAAAGGCACTCTGAGAATCCGAAATTGTGACCCCAACAACTTAGAAAGAACTTTAGTAAAAATTTATACACACTAGTCACAAGACTAATGGACTTAAAATCTGTCACTTTTACAAAATGATCCTTCTTTGGAACCAGGGTAATAAAGGTAGTATTAATGTTTTTCTCAAATAACACTAGTCGCAAAAAACTCTAATGAGATCATCTTTCACCACATCCCAATTTGTATGATAGTACGTCATCATAAATCCATTAAAAAAATCCATAAACTTTCTCAAAATTTAATAACTTAAGCACAAGACCCTTTCTCCCTGAACACTAGTATCCCACTACGTGTGTGATTTAATGTAAAAGGGATAAGAAAGTAGGAGAGGGTGGGAGAGAAATGGATAAGAGAGTGGGAGAGAGAAAATAGGAATGCAAAACAAATATCTATCCGTTTGAGAGAATTACTATGAATGAAAAGGATAAAAAGGAAACAGAAAAAGCTTCACATAATTATTTACACAAAAAAACCGTCAATTTTTCTCCCGCTTTATAATTTAGTTTCGCCACAGCCTCATTAGCGACTAATGGTGCATCAATAATTTGCCTACCACCCACAAAGGCACTCTGAGGATCCGAAATTGTGTCTCCAACATTACTCTGTCTCTTAGAAATAACTTTAGTTAGTGTTTTATATACACTAGTCACAAGATTAATGGGCGATTGATGGGCTTAAAATCCGTCGCTTTTACTGAATGATCCTTCTTTAGAACTAGGATAATGAAGGTAGAATTAATGTTTTTCCTAATAACACTAGTCACACAAAAATCTTGAAAAACTCTAATGAGATCATCTTTAACCCCATCCCAATTTGTATGATAGTACGACATCATAAATCCATCAAGACTAGGAGCTTTATCTCTATTCATCTCAAAAGTTGTCCTCTTAATTTGCTCCTCCGTAAATGGTCTTTTCAGCCAAAAACTCTTCATTCTCACAGTAGGACTCCAATCTAAATCCTCTACCATTGGCATCCTCCTCAACCTCACTCAACTCAAGCTCAATTTCCCTTATAAAATTTCTGTGATTTCTTTCATTAGCAATGCTGTGAAACAATCTGGAATTACAATCTTCATCCTTCACCCTGTTAATCCTAGCTTTTTGCCTTCCACTAATATCCTTGCACAAAATACCTCATCGAACTCATTAAGCAATTGAGCTCGTTTACCAATTAAATCCTCAGAAAAAACATTTATCTCCTCAATTCTATCAATCTCCTCTACTTCTTTCAAACTTTCTTTCTTCCCAACTTTCACATCGTCAAACACTTCCGTATCACATCCCCAATCCCATATCTCAAATAATGAATAATCATGGAAAATAAATTTCCAAGGACTTGCATCAGTAACAAACTCCAGGCCTGACATCCCACCCATTCACATGCATATCAAACTTGCTCCTAATAACCTTATGCCAAAGGAAATGAGGTTCCAAAGGAAATCTCTAATGCCATTTACCAACTGAGCAACATTCTTAAGGACCAGATTACTCAACTCCAAGCCCAAACCCAAACCCAAACCCCTCCTATTTAGAAAGCACACCGTTTTTAACTTAACCAAATGATCCTTTCTTTCATCACTAGCTTCCGACAAAGAAAGTCCCTTGTTAACTTCTCCAAGGTGTCGGCTACACGAACTGGGATCCCAAACAAAGAAAGATAATAAAGGGGAATACTAGTCAAGCAAGTTTGAATTAAAGTAACTTTACCACCTAATGAAAAATATGCACCTTTCCACCTATCTAAACATTGAGCTACTCAACATTTGTGTCCCAAAACGAGACTGACCTAAGATTCCTGTCAAGAGGAACCCTGAGATAAGCGGGAAGCTCTCAATAGTATAACTAGCCATAGACGAATAGGGTAAAAGCTCCTCCATAACCATATTAATCCTTGCTAAACTGCACTAGACAAATTAATCCTCACACTAGAAACAACCTCAAAAACTTGAAGAATTGTAAACACATTTTTAAATCCTTAGATCCCATCCAAAAGAAAAAAAATATTATCGTCAACAAATTGGAGGTGAAAAACCTCTCCCCCGACTAATCAATCATCCTGCTCAAAACATCAACTAAAGTAAATAAGAGAGGAGACAAAGGGTCACCCTGCCTCAAACCTCGGAAAGCCTAAACCACATTTGGGCTCCCATTCACAATCACAAAAAAAATAAGAAGAGAACAAAATCCCTTTCATCCAAGAACACCACCTATCTCAAAACCTTTCCCTCTCTAAAACCTTATCCGAGAAATTCCAACTAATCCTATCATAAACTTTCTCAAAATTTAACTTTAGCATAAGACCCCTTCTCCCTCTTTATGAACATTCTCCATAACCTCATTAGCAACTAATGCTATACCAATAATTTGCTTGCCACCCGTAAAGGCACTCTGAGAATCCGAAATTGTGACCCCAACAACTTAGAAAGAACTTTAGTAAAAATTTATACACACTAGTCACAAGACTAATGGACTTAAAATCTGTCACTTTTACAAAATGATCCTTCTTTGGAACCAGGGTAATAAAGGTAGTATTAATGTTTTTCTCAAATAACACTAGTCGCAAAAAACTCTAATGAGATCATCTTTCACCACATCCCAATTTGTATGATAGTACGTCATCATAAATCCATTAAAAAAATCCATAAACTTTCTCAAAACTTAATAACTTAAGCACAAGACCCTTTCTCCCTGAACACTAGTATCCCACTACGTGTGTGATTTAATGTAAAAGGGATAAGAAAGTAGGAGAGGGTGGGAGAGAAATGGATAAGAGAGTGGGAGAGAGAAAATAGGAATGAAAAACAAATATCTATCCGTTTGAGAGAATTACTATGAATGAAAAGGATAAAAAGGAAACAGAAAAAGCTTCACATAATTGTTTACACAAAAAAACCGTCAATTTTTCTCCCGCTTTATAATTTAGCTCTGTTCTAAAAATCCCCGCCTAGGCGCTAGGCCCCCCCTTGGCGCCCCGCCTAGGACCTAGGCCCCCCCTTGGCGCCTCTAAGCCCCCCAAGCGCCTCACCTAGGCCCAAGACGACAAAAAAATTTCTTTAGAAAATTAGGCGGGTTCTAGGCGGAGAGATTTTTTTTATTTTAATAGCCAAACCAAATCTTGATATATTTATTTTTCTAATGATTTGTCATATTCATAATACAGATTGTAACATATCAAATCACAACAAGAAGCGAACAATATCAAGTCAAAATGGATAATTTTATTATAATTATAATTTTTTGAACTTGTACCAACTTCAAATTATATAAATGAGAATACATTTGAAAAACTTAGTTTAATTCAATTTTATAATTCTTAAATTTATGTTTAGTTTCTTAAGTTTTAATATTGAATTAAATTCTTGAAATTTTAAATTTTATTATTTAATAGCAATCTTGTTTATAAATAAAACGAATACGTTAAAAATATGTTTAAACTTTGAACAATTGCATGTTTGTGTTTGAACTTTGACATTAGCAATATGGATATGTGTTTAAATTTTAAGAAAAGGTCTTTATTATATTTATTATAGATTGTTTTGCTTTATATTATTATTTTGTTTGGATAAATGTAAAATAAAATATTAGAATTGCCTTAAAATAAAAAATCCCGCCTAGGCCCCGCCCAGGCCCTCTAGGCGCTAGGCCCCCCTCGGCCGCCCGACTCCCGCCTAGCGCCTTTTAGAACATTGTAATTTAGTTTCGCCACAGCCTCATTAGCGACTAATGGTGCATCAATAATTTGCCTACCACCCACAAAGGCACTCTGAGGATCCGAAATTGTGTCTCCAACATTACTCTGTCTCTTAGAAATAACTTTAGTTAGTGTTTTATATACACTAGTCACAAGATTAATGGGCGATTGATGGGCTTAAAATCCGTCGCTTTTACTGAATGATCCTTCTTTAGAACTAGGATAATGAAGGTAGAATTAATGTTTTTCCTAATAACACTAGTCACACAAAAATCTTGAAAAACTCTAATGAGATCATCTTTAACCCCATCCCAATTTGTGTGATAGTACGACATCATAAATCCATCAAGACTAGGAGCTTTATCTCTATTCATCTCAAAAGTTGTCCTCTTAATTTGCTCCTCCGTAAATGGTCTTTTCAGCCAAAAACTCTTCATTCTCACAGTAGGACTCCAATCTAAATCCTCTACCATTGGCATCCTCCTCAACCTCACTCAACTCAAGCTCAATTTCCCTTATAAAATTTCTGTGATTTCTTTCATTAGCAATGCTGTGAAACAATCTGGAATTACAATCTTCATCCTTCACCCTGTTAATCCTAGCTTTTTGCCTTCCACTAATATCCTTGCACAAAATACCTCATCGAACTCATTAAGCAATTGAGCTCGTTTACCAATTAAATCCTCAGAAAAAACATTTATCTCCTCAATTCTATCAATCTCCTCTACTTCTTTCAAACTTTCTTTCTTCCCAACTTTCACATCGTCAAACACTTCCTTATTCCACTCTTTTAATTTACATTCGACATACCCAAACTTTTTCATAAAAACAAAACCTCCCAACCTACACACACACTCACTCCACCACTACTCAATAAATGTGGCAAAATTGGGATGAGAAATCCACATCTCAAAATGAAAAGGTCTGGGACCCCTGTTGAAGCAACTAGATTCTAAACACACTGAAAAATGATCAGAAACTATTCACGGAAGGACCGTTTTCCCCAACTAAGGAAAATCATCCTCACAATCATTACTTCACAAATCGATCAATATGAGTAGCCTTTGTACGCTCACCAGAAACCGACCAAGTGAATTGAGCATTAGAAAGAGCATTATCTCTAAAATCGCACTAATAAATTTATCAAACCCCCATACTCTTAGTAATTCTTGACCTACCAAACTTATTAGAAGAAGCCTTAATAGCATTAAAATCCCACCAATATACCATTGAGACTATAAAGATCATAAAGCTCCTCCCAAAAAGTTCGTTTATCTTTAGGCTGATTAGGCCCATAGACAGAAGAAAACTTCCAAGTCCCATGCCCTCAAATCTCTAAATGAACAGATATCGAATGAGTACCCAAAACAGAAACAAGTCGCACATCGAGTATCCAAAATGACAATTATACCTCCAGAGGCCCCACAAGATGAAAGAAAGACCCTATCTTTAAACTTGGAATCCCAAATATTCCTAACCATCGTTCCCGTAACGGTTTCCAATTTAGACTTTAGAAGAAAGACTACATCTGGGACAACCTTAAAAATCAGCTCCTTAATCAACCTACACTTTCGCCTACACCCTCAACCTCTCATATTCAAACTAACAATCTTCATAAGGAATATTTAGTAAGCCCCCTCTCCTTCCCGAAACCTCCCCATAATTCACTAACGAATGAAGTCGATGCAACTCTTTAATCCTCATTTTCTTTTTAGTACCACCCTCAATTGACTTGGACTTGACCAGCACCTTAACATCATTTCCCGTTGGACTAACCAATCTAATCCCCATTTTATCCAACACCCCCAACCCCCTTTGAGGGTCTCTATTATCATTCAAACCATTCCTCCTAAAGGATTTAAGACCAGGAAATCTCCCTTATCCCCTATTTTCCTTTGGCAATTCGGTATCGAAGAGACAAGCTTAGCATCCACTGGAGTTGGCAAAATACCCTTCCCTGTGTTTTTGTTCCCTAAATCAGGACTTGAAAAACCATCCACCATTAAAATATTACATCCCTTAGATCGAAAAGAAAGATTTTGAACATGAGTATGAACAGAAAGATTAGGAACATCAGAAGGCACAGGAGAAGGTATAGAAGAAGGCACAAAATTCCCTCCATCAAAGGCAATGATGTTAGTCTCTGAATCCACGAGATTACTAGTCAGATTCTGAGGAGATACCAACCCAACAAAATTATCTCTATCATCCAAATTTTGCCCAACAACAACCAGTTCCCGCATATTCTCCTCCGCTTGAAGCTTTGAAGTTTGAACCCTCAACCTTGGAATTCTCAAACAAGTCAACCCCACCTACTGCCAACAAACTCTTACAACAATCATCTCGACATTGTAAACCAGGAACAAGAAGATCGTCGAGCTCATCAGACGTTGCATCTAAATCCCAATCTGCATCATCATCTGCAACATTAACGGACTCCTCCAAGGAACTGCCATTCGAGTCCAAGCTTGCCCCTTCACCGATAGTTTGAGATTTTGGATCGAAGGGAGCTACTAGATGACTTGACACTACCTAACCATCAGCAACTTGCCCTGGAAAGGAATCCAAATTCATCATAACTTCTGTAACTGATTGCTTAATTGCTTCCTTAAATACCTCACTTTGAAAAATATTCATGGATGACAGAAGTTGTAAAACACTACTGATTTTTATTCATCAACACTTTTGGGGACATCCTGCCTGACCTCACTAGTAGAAGCCCCTGTATCCTCCAAAAATCTGCCAAGCCGAAGTTCACGACAACCAATATCCTCATCCCTAGATACCACTGCCTTCCCTTTTAACTTCAAAATTTTATCCTTCACTGCAGAGACTAGTCCAACCCCTATGTCTGCTGCTACTTTCTTAGCCAAAGTTAAATGAATCTCGACTAAAATTAAATGAATTTGTTAATTTTGAGTTTGAAAATGTCACAAATTGACTTCAAAAAGTCGATAACGATCTTATAGTTTGGAACATAGTGTACAAATTTCGTAGAAAGTATTTGTCCCAGTATAAACTACTTTGCTGTGCCCATCATAAATACTTACTTTGGAAGTGTTCTTTTTATAGTTATCTGCAGCTTTAGTTGCCTAATTTCCCTTCTCTGCCATTTGTTTATATAATCATGTCAGCCCTGTTTGGATTGTGTAGCTTTAGGTGTAGGTTTGCATTTAATCTGATGTTGGAGAGGAAATTATTAACAGTCTGTTTGGTACATGCACCACTTTCATCCTTTTAAGTTACACGATTTGTAGTTATTTGTTATGTATGACTATTGACTAATAATTAAAAATATTCTAATTTGGAACTCTTATGTTCCTGCTTTTGTGATGTGAAATAATATTATTCTGCTTATACATGATTCAATGGGAAACAGTGTTAGCACTCGTATCACTCTAGCATCAAAACGATGATCGTCTTTCTCTTTCTACTACAGTCACTTGCTCATCTCTCAGCAATAAGATATAAGATGGTGGTATCGAGATTATTAAAGTTGCTAATACAGAGCATAATAAATTTCTTTAGTTATACTCTGTTATAAGCAAACGAGTGTATGATGTAGATACATAATTTCAGGATCAATATTACTGCTCTGATGATAGCAACTCTCAGTGTCTCTTTTTCTAGTTAGTTAGTTCATCTTTAGTTTCCTGTACTATTAACTGATACATTGTCTGCTTCGCTGATATAGGTAGTTATTCCATTACACCAGCTTAAAGCAGTTAATGCTTCATCAAGCAGAACCAGTTCTGCTGAAAAATACATCCAGGTTATATCTGTTGATAACCATGAATTTTGGTACATGGGTTTTTTGAACTATGACGGCGCAGTGAACTGCCTAGAGGAAGCCCTGCAAGCGGCCAGTAACTCGCATTCTGTGTGAATTAAATGTATTGGGACTTGCATCATATGGTATGGTGTTGCCCTCAATGATCTGATCAAGGATATGATGGAAAAGAACCATCGAGAAGGATTTGCATGCCTATCTTCCTTGACGAATAATTTCTTTGATATATATGCTTTAGAGAAGTAACTGGGAATTAATTTGTGGAATATTTTGAGGAACTGCACAGGTACATCATGGAGATGGATTTAATTTTATCATTACAACTCATATTTGTGATTAATCCAATCCTTCTTGTGAGGCTACTAGTTATTATTATTCTCACTTACAATCATTAGTCAACCACTCCCATAAATTTATCTTCTCTCTGCAACACTCGCATGCACCCACCATATATAATTACATTTCATGCCATTCGAATAATAATTTGGTTCATTATTTTGCTTGAATTCAGTTAAATTGCACGGCTGAACACAAATAAAATTGGGTAAAAGATTTTGGTATTAAGAATTAGCAATATATTTACTGGATTTTGGGCTAGGGTTTTGAATTAACTGTAAGATTTTAAGTTTTCGACCAATTAGAGGGAGAGAAAAATGACAAATTTTCAAGAAATTAAAGCATATGTAAAAAATAGGAGTCACAAAAACAAAATACTTGAGGGAGAAAAGTATTTTTGAGGGAGAAAAGTATTTCATCATTCTCCTTTTAGCTAGGACATTCCCATGGACTATTCTCAACCATGACACCAATAAGAGTTTCATTTGTCTTAAAATTTTACCTATAGAGTCTAATTATATAGCTATAAAATTTATGAATAGTTATATAAAAAGGGCATCCTTAATATTTACCTACACTTACATTATTGTAAATAAAACTCTTTTTATAAAATGAAAAGAGTAATTTATATATAATAATTGGATAATATTAAGTTACACCAAACAATAATCATGTTAAAAAAATGCAACTACTCGCTCTATTTCACAACAATAGTTGCATTTGACTATTTAGGGAAACGTAGGAACTATATGTTTGAAAAGAACTTTTTTAGATAGTCATAAAAATTGAATACGATTGTATTTAAATTTTATCTATTTAAAAATCAAATTAATATATATATTCCATCCAGATCTACTCTAATTAATTAAGTTGATGGCGGGTACTCAAATTTTTAGGTAACGAATATGGTCATGCATGAATTCTAGAGAGGAATGAAATGATAAATTGAATTAGAACACCATATGTAATTCAATCTTGATGATGTCTTATCAATGAGCTATTTTTGAGTGACAATTAAGAGACGCACGTTCATGTATACACATTACTAGTGCTATATAAATAGAGGAGTACTACTTTTACATGTTTCCTTCTCAAGTAAAAGTGGTATCCACTGTATAAAAAAATATATATAAAAATATCACTATTAGAGTGCATATATATATATATATATATATATATATATATATATATATATATATATATATATATATATATATATATATATATATATATATATATATACACATATACGGGGATCGATCCAGAGTTAACATTATAAAAAATAGTCTAGCTTTACAACACATTGTGACCTTTCATTTTAAGATTGAACGGTTAATAGAGCTCCTATCCGCAATTTAGTTTTTAGTATTTCGCATTTTAATACTACGGACATGACAGATGACCGGAATACCTCTCCTTATAAAAGTCGACGTCCGCAGTATTAAACTGCGGTATGACTGACCAATTTAAAAACGACGTCATTTTTAAATAAGTGTCGTCCGCAATTATTGCGGACTCCGCAATTATTGCGGACGCTAAGTATGTCTGGTTAATTGGAAAACAACATCGTATTGTTGGTCAAATTAAAAAAAAAAACTAGTTTTCTGAACTCTCCAATATTAAACTGCAGAGCTTGATTTTTTTTCCTTTCTTAATTTCATTTTCCATTCTCTCTCCTTCCCTTACTCTTATCATCCACCCCATCTCTAATTCTCATGTTCTTCTTACACTGTTTTCCGTCTGAGGACTGGGGATGCATTCTGTAGTTGGAATCCTATCAAAATTGCCACGATTTTGGACCTCAAAATCTCCTCTGCAAAATAGAAGTTTTCTTATTAAAATTGCCACAATTTTGAACCTCAAAATTTCGAACTCCATAGCTTCTCTATAACTCCTCTAGTTTTTCGGCTAAATCTTCAATTTTTCCTCCCATACCAATCCCACATTCTTCCCTTCATAAATTTTCTTTCTCCCCTTCAAATGGATTAGCAAATTAATCAACATTGAAACAGTAAATAAACTTAATTCAGAAACTAAAAAAAAATTGAATTTGGCCAACAATACGACGTCTTTTTTTAATTGGTCAGCCATACTTAGCGTCCGCAGTTTAATATTGTGGACGACACTTATTTAAAAATAACTTTGTTTTCAAATTGGTCAGTCATACTTAGCCTTCGCAATTTAATACTACGGACAAAGATTTTTATAAAGAGGGGTATTTTGATCATATATCTCGTCCGCAGTATTAAACTGTGAAATACTGAGACTAAATTGCGAACAGGAGCTCTATTCAGAGGAGGAAGGAGGGGGCGGGGCCGAGGTCATATGACCCTGCCACCCTGGATCTCCGGGGGTTATTGGCTTTTCTTTCCCTTCCTCTTTCTTTTATATATTTTTTTTTCTCCTTTACTTTTTTCTTGTTTTTGCTTTATCGTCAAAGTGGGGCAGAAAAAGGTGGTAACAATTCTCTCTGTAAACTAATTAAAAATAAAAAGTTAAAAAAATAGAATAATTTTTTTGGATCTCACTATAGTGACCATAAGTGCACCATAGTTCTATCCAATCAAGATTATTAAATCTCTCTTCTTTTTCTTTTTTGCTGAAATTCCTTCTTTTAAGCTAATTAATCACATGAACCACAATATAAGGTTTTGAATATATAATATTATAATTTGTAATTTATCTATAAAAGTAGCTAATTTGTTGACTAAAAACTTCAAAATCAGATTAATAGTCTCATAGTTCGGGAGAAATTAAAATATATATATATATATATATATATATATATATATATATATATATGTATTTAAAGTCATTAGACTCACAATTCAAAGTTTGACAAGGGTTGTAATAGGATGTTGTGAAATAATATAATTGAACAAAATAAATTTGAAAGAAGCACTCCAGGCGTCAATAAATAATTTTTTTACTGATGTATTTTGACTCGTCTCTAAAAATGTTCTGGTTCTGCCACTGGCTCTAATAAAACTTTCAATTTTAAGATGTAGGATCACGATGAGTTGTAAAGCTAGACTCTTTTTTATAACATTAGTTATGAATCGATCTCCTATATATACATGACGTATCTAACATATACATATATATATATATATTGTCCGGATCTTAAACTTACCCCTTATCCAACATACTTTGCATACCCTTCTTTAGAACCCGTCATTTTAACTTTTAGCGACGGACAACATATAGCGACGACCCGAACCTATAGAGACGAACCGAATCGTCGCCCGGTCCGTCAATAAAAGGGGGTATGCAAGGTTTGTTAGATAAGGGATAAATTTAATATCCGGACCGTATATATATATATATATATATATATATATATATATATATATATATATATATATATATATATATATATATATATATAGCAATGATCAAGTGCATACCACTTATCTTACTCACCCTTGCTATCTCCCCTTTAGGCGACGGTTTCGATCATACAACTGTCGTCTATACTTTTAGCGACGCTATATGTTGTCCGTCGCTAAAAGTATAGACGACGGTTGTATGACCAAAATCGTCGTCCAAAGGGAGGTGAGCATGGATGAGTAAGATAAGGGGTATGCACTTGATCCAGACCGTATATATATATATATATATATATATATATATATATATATATATATATATATATATATTGAAAAATATTAAAATGAACACATGACAAATAGGAACAAGGATTGACACGGGTAGTCTCTGTCCTTAAGTTGTTTATTGCCCCTTACCACTAAGGTTTGCTAAATATATCCTGAACCCCGGGTCGCGGGCGGGGTGGTGCTTTGCACCACGTCATTGTGACCAACTCCAATTCTTTCGTTTAGTACCACTAGTGAATTAAACTATACCACATATACTTATAAAGTATTAAATAGTTTTATTCCTATTCAATTTGAGATTTAAAGAAAATAATTTTCTTAAACAACAATGAACATTTTCATGTACTCTACTTTGGATACAATTAAAACATAATATATAATTCCTACTTGAATCATATATTACTCTCTATTAATCTTCTTGTAATAGACTATCAAATGCACTTTTAATTTAATATAAATTCAATCAATTAATTGGTCTAAATTATTCCCCAAATTGATCAAAACTCATGTAAGAAAAGGTACAATTAACACACACACACAAATATATATATATATATATATATATATATATATATATATATATATATATATATATATATATACACACACACACAACTGTGTATTATACAATAGAGCTATGGCGACGGGTTTTTTGGGCTATCGCGACGGTTCACCCGTCGCTATAGCTAGCCCAAAATAGCTATTGCGACGGGTGAAACCGTCACTATAGCCCAAAAATCTGTCACCATAGCCGACTGTATAACACACAGATGTGTATATATATATATTTTTTCTCTCTCTTCTCTCTCTCTCTCTCTATATATATATATATATATATATATATCTGACATGCATGCTGCATGCCAATGAAACTAACTTGTTTGCTGGTTAAAGACATGGATGATGGGGCTGGGAGGGGCAAAGCAAAAGTCTATTATAAGATGGGCCAGCCTGTTCTATATTATTGCTCACAACTTATTATTTAGTTACTAGTCTTTTAAATAGACGCAGTTTTGTTAAAGAAAGTTTAATTGGAATAAGCGCTTTGTTTGACAAAATAGTGTGAAAATGTTTCATTAATATACTAAATACCTTATATGATGTTAAATAAAACACTTAAAATATATACTAAATGTTATTTAAAAAATTAGAAGGGTTGTGATCAGTTTATATATTGAAAATATTATATTCAGCTTATAATTTATCTTATATAAACAGTAAGAAATGCTTATTTCTTAGTTTATTTTTTTGATATAAGCTAAACAAATATTTTTTTAACTTATTTTTTTCAAAAAATAAAATAAATTACGACAAACTACCTGTGTTCGATTAGGAAAAATATAGAGAGCAACTACATTAATTTAATGTACTCTCTTCGTTCTATGAAAAAAAAGTGTCTTATTTTTATTAATCAAATATAACATTTATTATTACGTTATTATTATCAAATTATTTTTTATTTTATTATTTTTATAAATGAGATTTTCTTGTGAGATAAGAGGGGGTGAATACTAGGGGTGTAAATCGAGTCAAAAGTAGTTCGATACTCAACTCGAGATCGGCTCGAAAATATGATCCAAAACTCGAATTCGAAGTTGATCCGAGTCGAATTTGATACATGCTTGTTTTATGTTTAGTGATACACGAGTCGAATTCGAGTATACCAGTGTTCGCTCATATTAGGGATCGAGTATTTCATTTTTTCTCGAACCATACTCGATATCTGCTCGATGGATCATATTCGAATATTAGTCTGATTCATGCTAATAAGCTAAATATGTGATATTTATATCAATCTTTATAATTTATTAAGTGGGGTATGAAATTGTGTAAACTTGTACTTGAATAAATCAATTAATTGAATGTCAATTTATATTATATTCTTTATAATTTCAATACATAAATAAAAGTGAAAAAGTTTTATATATAAATATTAGTTAAGTAACCAATTTAGTATGTAGTGGTTCAATTTTAAGTGAAATGATTCATATTCGAAACTCGATTTGAAGGCTCATGAGTAACTCGCTTTATAAACGAGTCGAATGATCCGAGTCGAATTTGGCGTAAAAATATAAATTTCTTATCGAATCCGAATCGAATTTGAACTCAATTTTTTTGAGTCGAACCGAATCTGAACATAAAAATATTCGTTGATATTGGACTCGTTTACACCCCAAGTGAATACGTAGGTTGAAAATGAAGGAAAATAATTAAGAGATTAAAGGCTGGCAAAGAATTAGAAATGGAATTCAGGTTCGTCCCCACGCTCTTCTCGTCTTGTCACTATCCACCACTCTTTTCCTCTGTTTCTCTCTCTCTCTCTCACACACACTCTTTCTCTCTCAAGTCTCAACATATATACAAAATATCACACACGCAAGCATTAGGTTGTGTCCAACACTCGCTTGAGAGGATGTTTTTTTTTCTTGTTATATTATACTGAAATTTAATAATACTCACACACCTTATCCTAACATGCTAAGACTCAAAATAATTGATATATATATATATATATATATATATATATATATATATATATATATATATATATATATTCTGATTTTTCAGCTAATTGAAGGAGCGAATTAAGAACAAATCGATTATAGCGACGATTTTTTTTATCACTATAACATAAAAAATCGATTTTTTATGTTATAGTGACGGAAAAAACGTCACTATAACTGTTTCGCTCTTAGTTCGCTCATTCCAGTTCGTTAAAGAGAGTCCAACTCTCTTTAATATGCAAGTACTTCTAGATTTCTTTTTATCTCATATATTCACATACGTCGACATAAATTTATCGTTGTATGTAAAGTCATTTTGAGTTGTTACATAAATATATACTTGGCAAACGGGCGGGCCGGGCCGGGCCGGGCCAACGACGGGCCGGGCAAAAAAGGCCCGGGTTTTGGTGGGCTGGAAATGGCCGGCCCGTGGCGGGCGGGCCGGGCCGGCCCGCGGGCTTCGGCCATTAAATATTTTTTTTTTTTGCAAACTCTTTGTTACACCAAAAATAATAATAATAAATATTAAAAATAATAAAATAATTAATAATAAACAATAATACAAACAAACACGATTAATTAATTACATACATTAACTACATATCTCAATTAATTAAAATTGTAATAGTATTATAAATTAGTATTATTAATTAATTTTTAATTATAGTTAAAATATATTGAAGATTACATTAAAAACAAATAGTTGTTGTAGCTCAGTTGGTTTGAACTCTTATTTATTTACTTACAAGTCTTGTGTTCAAGCCTCACAACCTAACACTTTATTTAAAAAAAAAAAAAAAAATTGTTGGCGATCGGGCCTCCACGGGCCTGGCCAAAAAGGCCCGAATTTTCATGGGCTTAAAAACAGTGGCCCAAAGCCCGGGTTTTGGCGGGCGGGCCGGCTTGGCCCGCGGGCTTTGGGCCGGTTTGCCAGGTCTACATAAATACTTCATCCGTTTAAAATTAAATATACAATTTGACTTTTTAGACCAAACATAACATATTAACTTAAAATTTGATATAACTCATAAAATTTAGAATGAAATAAAGTTTTTGATATATTCTATACAATTGTAATAATTGTATCAATTAAATTTGTATTAATTTAAAAATATGTCATCGTTTGATCTTAAAAATAAAATAAGTAGTGCTATAGACACAAACTATTTTACAAACTGCTAATGTGGTATACTCCACCTCAGCATATTGATCAACAAATTATTTCAATATAGTTTTCAGCCCCACACAATATGCTGAGGTAGAGTATGTCACATCAGTAATTTATAAAATATTTATAAAATAGTTTATGTCTCTAGTATTATTCAAATAAAATTATTTCTTTAATTTGGAATGGAGAGAGTATATAATATATCTATCTAAAGTAATCCTCTCTCTTTCACTACCAACCTTTTTTAATATGTTCTACTATATAATAGATTGGGCCTCGGCCCGTTATGACCAAGTAGACTCGTGGGCCACAACTACCCTTTGTTTTTCTGAGAAGAAGGTTCCAAATTAAGTTCGAAGAGCGGCGCGTGCATCTCCAATACTACCGAAGAAGAGTGGTTTGTGCATCCGTGTCTTATAATATTCATAACAGGTCACAGGATTAAGTAGAGAAACCGTAAATGCAGGGTGACGCAGTGGGAGTGTCACAATTGTCGGAGACCAGATGCACGTAAACCCACTGCCTTAATTTCTCCGATGTAATTCCCGTGTTCCCCACATCCAATGTACCAACCAGACTACCATAGCATTCATAAATATGCATTGTTTTCAACGCGCCGCCATCACGCGCTTCTTGGTGTTTTAAATGAGAAGGTGGGCCATGACGTGCATGTCAGTTCAAATACACTACTACTAGCTAGCTAGCTAGCTAGCTAGCACTTAGCAGTTAGCAGGGGTACGGAAATGCGTGCTCGTATACGACGGAGAAAAGTTGGAGGAACAAGTGTTTGGAGCGTGTGTAGGCGCGTGCAGCAGCTTTCTTTTTGGATTATTGCATTTTTCCTTGCTGCCTGCTCCCCTCTCTGACCACATTACTGTAATGTACTGTGCCCACACACCACCACATCTCTCTTTCTTACCCCTTTCATCTTTCCTGCAATTTACAGTCCCTCTGTTGCTTTTACCTACCGGTAAAAAAAAAAGAAAGCCATGTCAGAGGCTGAAAATTGTTACTGGCTATCGCCGGTGGAGAGAAGGAGAGATTAGAGATGAATTTTGTTAATTAATACAATTAGTAATACTGTAGATTATCCAAAAAATATTTTAAAAATTAAATTGAATTTGCACCACAATTTTAATCTCAGAATTTCACTAATTAAATAAGATCAAACCGGCTCGGTTACTACATTTTCTTTCAATGAAACATGTAATTTTAAACTTAAGGAGTAACCAATATTAATTGAGGATACATTTTTTAAATTATATAGTATAAAATTATTTTAAAAAATCATTCTTTAGGATGGGGGATTAATAGTAATATCTACTACTAAGTTTTTATACACCACAAAAATAAACTGAATAATTAATTCTTTTTTTGGTAGTTGGATTAATAATTTTCATATTAAAATTTGGTTAAACAAAGACATGCCTAGTATCCGGTGACAAGTAGTATAAATGCAGGCTAGTAGTAGAAGTAATTATTAGCTGAGTGGATTAGGGAAAATAAGAGACAAAAAAGGCTCCAAGTTCTGAAATGGAGTTTGAGGAGCAAGAAGAGGCAGCTGATCAAATTGAGCTACCGCATTCACATCCACAGCCACCGACTTACGACTCACTACTCAACAACAACTCCGGCCGCCCCAAAATGGCAACCAGCCCAGTAATGCTGGACTCCCCACCATCCAGAAAGCCCTGCAGGTACAGAGAGTGCTTGAAGAACCACGCCATCGGACTCGGCGGTCACGCTGTCGACGGCTGCTGCGAGTTCATGCCTGCCGGAGCTGAAGGCACCCTCGACGCCCTCAAATGCGCCGCCTGCAACTGCCACCGCAACTTCCACCGCAAGGAACCCTCTGCCGCCACCGGCGGCGAGGTCATCAATTTCCCATCTCCCCACCACCATCACCACCATCTTCACCACCCCCATCAGCAGCACTTCTTACCTTACTACCGGACTCCGTCCGGGTACCTCCACATGGCGCCGCCGCCGCCTCATCAGCAGAGGCCGCTGGCTCTGCCGTCAACCTCCGGGGGCGGTGGGTCGCAGGATCAGGAGGAGGATATGTTGAACCCAACAAATAATAACAACAATATGAGTAGTAGTTTGTTGAGGAAGAGGCATAGGACAAAGTTTACGGTGGAGCAGAAGGATAAGATGATGGCTCTGGCGGAGAGGTTGGGGTGGCGGATTCAGAAGCAAGACGATGAGGCGGTGCAGCAATTTTGTGAGGAGACAGGAGTAAGGCGGCACGTGCTTAAGGTTTGGATGCATAACAACAAGCACACTCTTGGTAAGAAACCCTAGAAAATAAATTTGCTCCATTAATTAAGAACACCAAATCCCAGCAAAAATGGAGGAGATATCATTTATCCATATGTGGAAATCTATATATTATATTTGTGTGGCTGAGGAATATGCTGCTATTGGGGAGTTTTAGAGCTTCTGCTAATGTTAGGGCTTTCTCTTTTTCTTTTTTTCCTGTCATTTTTTATCTTAACTTTATTTTAGTAATTATAGTTTGTTCCTTTTGGTTTTCAATTCTGAGGTGCTGCTAGCTGGTAATTGAACACTCTACTAATGTTTAACTTGTTTTTCATTGGGTACATTTCATTAATTAATTAACATGGTTTTAGTGAATATTGGTATGATCACTATAATTTAGGGCACAACGAAGCTTAGGATTGTGATTTTTTTATAAAAAAAAAATGAGGAAAAGATTTTGAGTATTAGGTTTATTTTCATTGAGAACTCATATTGGTGGTTTGTCTTTTGTTTTGTATATATTTTTGATGTCATTAAAATTTATTAAGGAGAGAGAATCCGAAGAATGATTTGTTATGATTTAGGGGTTGCAAATGTGCGGTGTTGATGAAGCTGCCTGCATTTTTCAGTTGTGGTGGTTGATCATCTCCCCTTTCTCTCTCCCTATCTGTACGTCGCATGTGCTGTCTCTGCCATTTGCTTCATCACCTTTTCGTTTTAAAACCAGAAAGCCTCCCGAGAGAGAGCATCCAGCCAAGAGATCTGTGTGTTGAAGAAAATAAAGCAGGAAAGAAAAGAAGAAAGTAAACTCATTTAATTTCACCCTCTCCATAATGCTTCTTGATCACTATACGAATGAGCCCCTTTTCTCTGTGTATCATGTTTGAGGGTCTTTACTCTTTATACTAGGTATCAAATTACAGCCTTTGCATGCCTGCATTTCTTCTCCTCTTCCACTTTTCTACGTCTCCTTTAAGAAGATGCCTCCATTTCCAAATGTTAGTACCAAATAACATTGAGCTAGCAGCTACCTAAATTTAATTTTTAATTTTCAACTCTATCTTATCAGTTGGATCTTTCTTTTTCTCTTCTATTTTTGAGGTCAATACTTTAATTTGGTCTTTCTCCTCTTTCTTTGGTGCACTACCTAACTTTCCAGTTTTGAGTTTTGGCGCATATTTTTATTAGTATATATTCCTTCAGTTCCAAAAATTAAAGATATTTTTCTAATGAATATTGGTATATTTATAATGGATTCGGTTAACTTTATAGTAAGTTGATCAATTGATCAATACAGTGTTAACACGCAGAGATAGATTATCTCCCGTCTGCGTGTCGATATTGTATTGATCAAAATTAACTTCATATTAACCACTTCCGTTTATAATATATAGTAGTAGTATACATGTAATGATAGTCTGGATGAGTTGTTTGTATGTGTATGATGGGAGTGGTTTAATTTTAATCAATTGATTAATATAATATAGACACGCAGACAGAATGTTATCTTTCTGTGTGGTCAGTTGACAGACTTACAATAAAATTAATTAAATGGTATCCGAATCCGTGTATGAATGATTAATGAGCTTCTCTCTGGGTGGGAAGGCAGAACCCAGATGTTTGATTATAGATGGGATGTGTACCTTAACCTTGGGAAGGAAACAAATGATGAACTGTATACTATATATGCATGTTCTTATATGTACCAGTATATAGTATTTAAGTACACCGTATAACAGCTATATATATATATATATATATATATAATTGTCTTGCACTTTTATTCTACTAGTATTTCTTTCTTATAATATGAGTAGTAGTTTTCTTTGTCTTGGGAAGGAGAAATTGTATGGGCAACAACAGTAGTGATACAGTAGTATGCCCTCTCTCATGGAAACTCCATGTTCCAGAAAGTCGATAGATCCAAAGCTTGGTCCCTAAATTCTGTTTATGTATATCTTCCCTTTTTGATCTTCTAACGGGAACATGTGGGCACTCAAGCAACAACAACATATATATATATATATATATATATATATGTTGCATGTGTACGTATATGTATTTGTAGAGGGCCACAAGGCCATTGCTTTTGTTTCTGCAATTAATTTCATATATATGTATATATATATATATATATAGGTGATATGTGATGATACTGAGATACCATTAAAGTGCCCATTGATTCCTTCACTGATTTTTGCTTCACGTATGTATGTATTTATATATATATGTGTGAAAGACTCGTTAGTTTTAATTAGGGTAAGATTGAAGAGATTGATGTGACTATACATATATATATATATATATATATATATATTTTGTGCCCTTATACCGCATATTTCTATTAATGTGGCATCATGCCCTAATTTTTAGTAGAGAGTTTTTAACTTTTGCTTACAAATGGCAATTTGTGAATTCAGGCCTACCTGTAAAATTACTTGGAATGGGCACGTCTGTCATGTTTGCAGGGTAATACCGAACACTCCATCCCTCATTTTTTATATATTTTTTTATCATCATAGACTCTCTAATTCATTTGAAAGGAGGAGATCCTAATTCCATACAATCAATTAAGTTTTTATCATTTTCCTACAATGACAAGCACCGGTGCTTAATATAAAAAATTACTAATTATTACTCTTTATGTTCCATAAAGTTGCATTTCTAAAAATTATGAATATTAAAAATATATTTTTATTACATATTTATTCTAGAAATTAAGGATTACTTGCTAGTTTAGTAGTGGCACATAATAATATAATTATGGATGTATGAAAATTTTCATTTTAACTAATAATTATTGCTACTAGTAATTCCAAATAAAACCTCTAAATCCAATTGGTGTAAATTTAATAATTTCTATCTAAAAAACAAAAAAAAGGAAAAAGTTTCGACTCTGTTATACTCCGAACAACCTCATGTTGATATGTATAAAAGGGATTGGAACAACCTGATCTCATCAACCTCGTCATCCTCGATCATAAACAGTACTGTATTAGAGATTGATGAATATATATATATGCGTCAATTCAGTTACAAAGCTTCCTCTGTCGGTTGTAATGACATCAGTTTTTTGCGATTTCTTGTTGTGATCAGGACTCTGGTCCGCCATCGTCAACAGTGCTGCAGCATTTTTCAGCCAAACTTCATCTAGTAATAGCTAGCTGGTGATATATATATATATATATATATATATATATATATATATATATACACACACGAGGATCCATCTACAGTAACCGGTTACTGTGGAGCAACCTCTTTTTTGATTTGTTGTAATTTTATTTTTTTTTACTCCAGCTGCTACAATAACAAATCAAAAAAGGAGTTGCTCCACAGCAAGCGGTTACTGTGGATGGAACCTCTATATATATATATACACACACTAGTAATTGTTCGTGCATAAATGCATGACGACATTAGACCAAATTACAAATCTTAACTTATCATATTTTTGTTAAATTGTTCCCTAAATATTTTTTAGTACAATTGTTCTTCATAGATACGTTAGTCATGCAAAGATGTTCCTCTAATTTTTTTAATCTATTAAAAAATAATTTTCTCTCTCCTCTCTCCTCATTTTTTAAATTTTTTTATTTTTAAAATTTATGTAAAAAATACTCTTCTTCTTTTTATTTATTTATTTCTATATGACATTTTGAATTTAATATGATTTATCTAATTAAAAAATGAATATATCTCAAATTGATTTAAACAAATCAAAAGTGATCCTATATTTTGAACAAAAAAATTTAAAAATATTTTCAAAATTTTTATCATACGACTATTATTAAAAGTTGAACTCATTATTTTTATAGACAAACAAAGAAATTTTGAAAAGGGCGTTAATACTAAAAGGGTGACCCATGTTGCTTATTATTATTATTATTATTATTATTATTATTATTATTATTATTATTATAGTGTAGTGTGAATTTGATTTGGGCGATAATTTTTTTATGTGAGTCATTAGATTAAGTTGGAAGAATCTGAACTATTTTTGTGTTTTGTCAAATGAAAGATTCAAAATGAGTTCTGTTTTATTATTATTATTATTATTATTATTATTATTATTATTATTATTATTATTATTACTATTATTATAGTGAAGGTTAATTTGATTTGGGCGGACATTTTTTTATGTGAGATAAAATGTGAACCTTTAGATTAAGTTGGAAGAATTTAAACCGTCTTTGTGCTTTGTTAAATAAAAATTTTAAAATAGGTTCTGTTTTATTATATAATATATATATATATATATATATATATATATATATATATATATATATATATGTGTGTGTGTGTGTGTGTGTGTGTGTGTGTGTACTCCCTGTGAAAGATCCAGTTAGCATAAAGTTTAATTTTTGATAAGTTGATCAATTGATCAATAGAATACTAACACACATAGAATCTCGTTTGCGTGTCAATACTCTATTTGTCAATTAATCAATTTACTCAAAAATAAACTTCATAATAACCACTTTCACATATGAATAAGGGACCAATTAAAGGTTTGGCCTCTTATTCCGATCCATTGATTGGACCCTCGGATAATCATTAAACTTGGCTATGTTTGAAATTTTAGTCACTCTTTTATTTTCGAAAATAAAACTTTGTAGATTATTTATTAATTTAATTACTCTAAGGCAATTTGATGCCTCGGGACGTACTATTTAATATTAACTTCTTCCTCGAGACTATTCGTAAATAACTTCAATTAGAAACAAAAAAACTAATTCATCAAGTTGTTATTTTTGTAGTACAAAAATAAAAATATATTTTAAAATATAAAATAATATAAATATATTAAAATAATTCAATTCTATACATATATATATATATATATATATATATATATATATATATATAACACATAATTACAAACAAACCACCCTATATATTGCATATGTATACTTGTACATGTGTTGTATTGGACTTGATATTATATACCTATAGCTGGGGAGTTCTTGCCGGTGTTTAATGTGTTGCGCATTAAGTCGTCCATGTATTTCACGGGAGAGATACTGACAACTAATATGCAAAACATGTGCCCTATATATATATATATATATATATATATATATATATATATATATATATATGTACGTAGTAGCTTCACGCATCTGATCAAGTTAATATTAATTCAAGGCCACTGGTACAAGTTATCAGTTAGAATATATATGGGGCAGAACATGGAATTTTCGACACGCATATCTTCCTTCTATAAGTCTGTTATCACGTACAACCGTTTACATACATTTACATATATATTTTGATAGCCCATGTATATAGCAAATTATATAGGTCATCAAAATATATATGTGAATGTATATGAACAAGATATGAGCGGTTATATATAATAATAAACTTATTCAAAAACAAAATTTAATTTTTGTTCAGAATGTATTCAATGCAACGGTGACAACACACTCACATAATCACTTAAATGTATTGTTTCAAACTTCGTTATGTTTTATTTAAGACTTCTATTTAAATTAAAATGTTATGTTCATTTATTCAAAACTTCGGATCAAATATTTATTTTTGAATTGTGAAATGAGATAATATGATTTTGAACTGTGAAAAAGTATCGTTTAGAATATCAATAATATTGAGAAAATATTTTGAAATCCTCAGTCTGACTATGTATAGAACCTGTTATTGATTACGTTTAGTTCCGGAGCTAATTTAGGACCTACTAAAGCCTTTTAGATATCCTTCGGGGAGCGTGCATATTAAATACTCCTTCCGTTCCTAAAAGTTTGCTATTTTAGAAGAAAAAATTTGTTCTAAAAAGTTTGTCGTTTACAACTTTCGAGGAGAATAAATTATTTACTTTCCTATATTACCCCTACCTTCTCTCATTGTCTCAAAAAATTCTCTCCCATGTATTAATAGTTTTCAACTTCTGATAAAGGGGTAGTGATGAAATTTTAAACAAATTTTACTTGGTAAATGATACTTTCTTAATCCATGTGTCAAAACCTTAAACGACAATCTTTTAGGAACGGAGGTAGTACCTTAATAGGGTGTGTGATCATTGATGTCATCGAACTTTTGGGAAGTGTTACAGGGCTATTGTAACCTTAGTCGCTAAGGCTGTGGATTAAAAGATATATTGTATACATTGAAATCATTGTTGAATTGTTTTAGTTTTGAAAGCCTATATATTATTGTTATTGAGAAAAAAGATATTTCGAAAACAAAGTATTTTTGCATATAAGTAATTAGGATTGATCCACCTAAGTAGTTAGGATTGTCAGTTGTTGGGCTTCACCTCTCACCCTTTACAAATTTTTACAGTTCCCATCGTTGGAAGCTGAGCACTTATTTGATACGCTTTGTATAGCTGGAGTTTAGATTAGGATGTTATTTCTTTTAATGTGAAATTTTGATAAAACTCTTAGTTTCGAAGAGTCGCGTCTCCATTTTATGATTTTGATACTTAGTGATACTTCATTTTGAACTAGATTTGAAAGATATTTATTATTGAGTTGTTTTGTTTGGATTGCGCTATTGATATTGTTCCCTTGCGGTTCGGGTTTGCGACTAGGGATGTAAATGGTAATTGAAAATTTCGTATTCGTCCGCATCCATATTCGAGAAAAAATGGATATATCCGTATTCCAAAAAAATGGATATATCCGTATTCGGTTTAAAGGTATCTGCAAATAAATGGATACGAATACAGCTTTAAGTGTATTCTTATTCGTTTAACATCCGACCGTAAATATATCCGGCAGATAGCGGATAGCCGGATTCGAATCCGTATCATGAATTTATATATATATATATATATATATATATATATATATATATATATATATATATATTATATAATAAGTAAAATAATTTTTTAAAAGTGGCATTCCTTATATAATAATTAGTTTTTATTATCATACGAAAATTATTTTAAAAATATATCATTTCACTTCTAAAAAGTAGGAAATAACACTTTAATTCTAATATTAATAAACATAAATAAATTGATTTAAGTATAGTTAATTATATATTTTTACTATCATACAGTTAAAATATCTAAAATGTATCATTTACCAAGAAAATTATATACTAGAATAACAAAACTATAGTTATTAGCTTGTTATAAATTTTTTTACTTTTAAAACTTACTTGCAATGTTGGGAGGTAAGAACAATGAATAATATAATTTTATTGTTAAAATGTGTTAATTTAGAATTAATCTAGAAGGGGGTTGATTAATTAATTAATTAATTCAAGCTTATGAATTTTTGGGTGGAGGGAGTATTTTTCACTTTCATTTACCCAATTATTTAAACATTAGAAGTTCAAATATTTAAAGTAAGTCCAAAGTAAAATTTGGATCAAGTTGGATTAACTATTTGTCAATTGTCACATATACATTATAACTCGCACTCTCCATAAATATAACAAAATAAAATAAACTTTTTATAACTATATAAATTGTAATCTATGTATTGAGGATAAATTATAAATAAAAGTTCTCATACACATATTATTAAAGTTTTAATCAAGTATTTGAGAAAAAAATAATTAAATATTTAATGTAAACTTTTGAATCTAATTATAAATTATAAATCTTCATACATACTACAGTATTACAACACACACATAAAATGGACATCTAAACATTAATAAGTAAAACATTCATTTTGAAATTTAGGATTTCAAAAATGATGAAAAATTATTTATATTTTAATTTAGAACATTGATTACTGTATTTAAATATTTATTAAAAATAAATAAATTAACATTCATTCATTAATAAACTATATTTTAAAACTCATTATTTTTTATTCTAGTTATAGTTACGGCTGTAAATGGTAAGTAGAAAATTCTTATTCATCCGCATCCATATTCGGAAAAAAAAACGGATATTATTCGTGTTAATTCCCAGTAGGCACACAATAGATCTAGAAGGGGGGTTGAATAGATCCTTCTTCATTTCAAATACTTTTCTCATTTATTTTGTATTGCTAATTAATGACTTAGCATATGACAAACATAAGAATCTTTTCAAGCACAACGGAATATGTAAAAGATCCCCTTTATTGATATAATCATGAACATACATACATTGTTCGTAGAGTTAATTCAGTTGTAAGTAGTTAATACATACATAGCATTTATAGCAATTAGGTACATAATGCAAATGACAGTAAGTAAATGACTGAATGTAAAAGACACAAGAGATTTTAAGTGGTTCAGAGACTCAAGCTCCTAATCCACTCTTCTACTTTTAACTAGCAGGATTTCCACTAAGGAAGGGCAGCACCCTGAATCACTAAGATTCTTTCAAGGCTAGCAGCCTTGGAACTTCAATTCACTAAGAACTCTTCAAGCCCAGCAGGCTTGGAACTCCTTTAGTTCCCTAGGAACTCTTCAAGCCCAGCAGGCTTGGAACTTCATTTAGTCCCTCTGGACACGGACCCCTCAGGCCTTGGCTACTTGTTGTTGTTGTTGTTGTTGTTGTTGGTGCCTTGCTGCTAAGATGTCTTTAAGCTTGACCATCTTCTGTACTTAGCAGCTTGGCGTGGTCCTCTTTGCATTCTGCTTCGAGTCTGGACCACGTCTCTTCTGGTGCAGCTGATCTTCTTTGTGCTTTACCACTTTTCTGAATGCTATCTTCTTGTCCTTCTCGGCTCTCAGCTTAGCTGCCATCTACAGTGGCATTCTCATCTTTGTTGAGTGAAGATTTAGTCTTTTCAAGTCCTTCTTCAAAGCTGCTTCACTTCCACCTTTGTAGTCTCACTGTCATTGAGACTTGTTCTGCTTAGCTCTAGTGGAACTCGTAGAGTCAACAGTAGCATTCCAACAACTCAACGATTCTGCAACTTCAGCAACATCAGCAACTCTTGATCTTTGAAGCTCTGGCTGATATATACTCCTTCCCAATCTTCCCGTTGGGATATAGCCGTTGAAAGCTATTTGAATTGCTTCGCAGATATTGAGTTATTTGGTGTAGACTGCAGATGTGACATGACATCCCCTTTTTTATCTTTCTAACACTGCAGTCTACTGTTTCACCTATCTCGTCAGAAATGTCACTTTAATGTCTCGGGCAGGTAGTCAACTTTATTTCTCCTTTCTGATTTCTCGATTAGAGTATCAGGAGTTGTCCTTTTGCATCGATACTCTCACACAACAATTTCCGAATATCAGTCTTCAGATTGAACCGTTGCCAATACTTCAATCTTTAGATGACCGAACTCTATAATTCTGATGTAGATGTTCTTGGACCTGATCGTAGTGTGTCTTGTTGAATGTTGTTCATTGATGGGTTGAGACAACACTACGATCCTGAAGAGTGTTCATTGGATCTTCAATGTAGAACACCTCTTCTTTCTTTTGTGCAGTGCTTTAACACTTCTGTTTGGTTCGATTGATCTCAGGAACTGAAAGCTTGACTCCTTGTTCTGGCCTCTTCTGAATAGCGAGACACTTCATATTTATGGCATGCCCAGCTTGCTTTCTCCTTGTGATCTCCCGTTCACTTTTCATCAATGGACTGACCCAATGCTTAATCACTTTAGCCTTGTTCTTCATCAGCTGACCAGTATCTCTGTGTACACTTCATCAGTTCCTGCTATGTTTGGCAAACACTACGATCCTGGTTAATCCCAAGATCGTTATCTTCTGTTCTCTTGACAGCTACTGCACTTGCTGACTTTCCTTAGTCAGTTACTTTTACTGAAGTCTTCTTCTGATCAACTTGTGGAAGACTTCATCTTGAATGGCTTCACAACTTAATCTGGATGTTGATTAGATTGGTGCTTAGATCTTCTGTTAGCTTGCAAGCCATTCGTTGAGTGCTCTCTGCTTTCCTTCAGGTGGAATGTACCTTTGCATCTCAGACTAGAGGCTTCATACTTTGGATATTCTGGGAGTGCTCATTTGTTGATAATCATGTTTACTCTATGATTCTGACTTGGCGTTGTGAGCACCTCTGTTGAAGTCTTAGTTCTGCACTCTACGATTCAGCTTTGGTTCTGCAGACGCTACAACTCCGAGATCAGATCTTAACACTTTAATATTTCTGTCCTTAAGCTTAATGTCTTCATCTGATCTGGCTCGACTACGATCTCTGCCTCTGATGTGATCAGTAGACTCTACGACTCCGAGTGTGGTCTACGATTCTTGACTTGGATTTGACAGATGCTTGGTCGGCTAGTAGACAGGTTGTCTCTACGATTCTGAACATGACTTTTTCAGCAGACTATGGCTCCGAAGAATTTTTTCTCGACACACTACGATCCTTCCTCGTTTCTCCTGGCAGTCTACGAACTCCGAGATCTACTATCTTGCAGACTACGATTCTGCCTTGATAGTTCTTGAGTTTTCCTTGACTCTCCTGGCAGACTACGATTTCTGGTGCAGTGCTCGACGATCAGACAAGGCTATCTATTACATTATAAGATCAACCTAACAAGCTTGATCTTTCTATATCTATAGTCCTTGTACATCATTTCTTTTTAAGGACTTTACAAAGCTGTTTTACTTATGTAGGATCAACTTAACATATTTGATCAATTTATTCTAAGTCCTTGTACATATGTTCCTTATTATCTATCAAAGGACTTTACATCTTTTCTTAATGCAAGCATATTTGCATTGTGACGCCCCCAAAATAGGTATACATCACCCATTCTGAGTCGCCAAATACATGGTATAGAATACAAATACAAACTTAAATATACAACATGAGATGTGAGTTTTAATATAAATATTGTCTTCTAGACAGTATTCAAACTCAAAATAAGTCCTCATTACATTTATTATCATACTATTTTACAGAATAGTGAGGACTATTAATGCAAACATCCGGACCGTCACTCCGTTCCCCGACTAGTCCCAGCTATATTCTCATTTCCTGAAGAGAATAATGAAATCAAAGGGTGAGCTCAACTAGCCTAGTAAGAAATATTATGACTAAGATAATGCAGAATAAATTATCGTTAGCCTTCAACAGTGTTAAACTGATAAAATATAATAAACATCAAGTTTAACTGCAGCGCAACAAACAATCCATTAGAAGAGTCAAGTAGAGCATGATATCTACTATCTTCTATGATTTAAAAAGTTTATCATCAATTTTATCGCTGAGACTCAACTTAATAAATAATCCACTTCATCGAATCATCCCTGCACTACGGACCAAGGATATTCATTAGTATCACGACCACGAATTATCCATGCACTACGGGCCAAAGATATTCGTGTTTTCATCAATGGTCATGATCATGCCAATAACTGTCCATTAATGTACTACGGGCCAATGCGGACTTTTACCACATCATTTGTAACATTACGGTGTAACGACCCCAAAATAGGTCCATTCCATCCAACCTATTCTGAGTCGCCAAATACATGGTATAGAAAATAACTGTAACTTTATTACAACAATTGTCGTGCAAAATACAACAACACATATGCTATAAGTTTGGATACAAATATATACCAAATGTGACTCATGTTCTAACCGTGGACATCACCTCACAATGACACCTTACATAAAGGTATAGTCAAAAACTGTTCTAGAAATTAGAATCTTTGGGAAGTGTTCAAGGAAACCTTCGTACATGGGAGGCCACGCGTCTAGGTTATGATAGATATCATATGGCCACAGAATTATCCTTGGTTGACCCAATAGACCCCAAAGAAAAACGAGAAGATTACTATCATATTCTTCCCAATGGTGAGTCTTCTCTTGACTTATCATTATCTCCACTGTCTCTAATTGAGAATTATACTTCAAACAAACACCAAGATTATATAGGTAGTGCCCATAGATATACTCAGCAAGTGGATGAGCACAACCATGTCCTATGATGACACGAGGTTGTATGTCATTAGACATCTTATATGATAGTGGCAAACCACCCTTCCAACGTTGGGTACACCTTACCCTATTGGATTCACCAAATATAACTACTAAATGATAACCACCGTTCTATTCCCTTGATACCCCCGCTCGACCCAGCTACACTCTTATTACCTGAAAGGAATTGTGAAGCAAAAGGGTGAGCACAACTAGCTCAGTAAAGAATATCATGACTAAAGATAATTCAATTATCAATAGCCTTCATCAACAATAAATCAGAGATTTAGAACATATGGTAAATGATAAAAATTTCAACCATAGTTGCAGCGGAACGAGCAATCCATTAGAAGAGTCAAATAGACTATAAAGTCTATTATCTTCTCCATGTTAAAAATCCACCAACAATATTTTATCCATGTAACATCACTCAACAGTTCCTTTCCACAATCATATGAATAACTCATAATCATAATTGTGACTATAAATTTTTCTTCGCACCCAGGACAAAGAATATTTTCATCACCTGTCTTTACCTGAAACATCAAAGATCATGGTTATACCAAATCACAATTCCTGTTTATAATCATACTAACAAATTCATCTTTGCACTACGGGCCAAAGATATTCATCAACAAACCATCTTTGCACTACGGGCCAAAGATATTCAACAACAGTTCATCTTTGCACTACAGGCCAAAGATATTCAACAACAGTTCATCTTTGCACTACAGGCCAAAGATATTCATCAACAGGCCATCTTTGCACTACGGCCAAAGATATTCAACAACAGTTCATCTTTGCACTACAGGCCAAAGATATTCAACAACAGTTCATCTTTGCACTACAGGCCAAAGATATTCATCAACAAACCATCTTTGCACTACGGGCCAAAGATATTCAACAACAGTTCATCTTTGCACTACAGGCCAAAGATATTCAACAACAGTTCATCTTTACACTACAGGCCAAAGAAATTCATCAACAGGCCATCTTTGCACTACATGCCAAAGATATTCATCAACAATTCATATTTGCACTACAGGCCAAATATATTCATATCTCAAAGAAATATATAATCATTTCAGAATTTATATAAACAATAATTATAACCATGTTGATCAATTCACCTTTGCACTTAAGCTAAAGATATTCACTTATAAATTCAATGGTCATGATCATACCAGTCACAATTCAACTTTGCACTACAGGCCAAAGAGAACCCTAGTCATGATCATACCAATAATCTACCCATCTTTACACTCCAGTGAAAGAGAATTTCAACATCAGGGTTATAAAAATGTTATATATGATGATAAAAATAATATGATCAACATATAGTTTTAATCTCAAGAGTAATATTCGTAACTCATGAATAGTAACCCCGACACAAAAGATAGAAATTCTACAATAAAATTCATACCAATATTTCGGTATAATGATATTGAAAGAATAACATTACTTAAATTTATAAACAATTTATTTTAATTGTTTACACTTTACTAATTAATGCATTTAATCATCATAAAATGCCAACTCTTACAATTTCATCATCAATAACCAAAACCTTCATCAAAAATCTGCATATACCTCATATAGGATTCTCAAGCCATAAAATCCTATTTTCCAATTTTCTTTCTTCACAAAACATATTTAATTCATTTACTCATAACTAAAACATTTTCATGAAAAATACCAAATCAGTTCCAAAAATATTTCTTTTCTGGAATTTAGCATAATATAGTCCCATAGTGAACATATATTTTTCTCAGAATTTTTAAAAGTCATTTACTATTTTTCATATGGCCAAAATAGCCGAATATTTAGACATTTATCAAAAATTGTACTTTTGTCTAAAAATTCTAAAATTTACAGAGTATACTTCTATCATATACATGTACTCCCAATAAAAATTTCATCAATTTTGGAGTTAACCACAAGGAATTATAAGCTGTTACTTCTAAAATAGTCTTTTCTCATAAAATTCATAACTCTCAATCTATACATCCAAAAATCACCATTTTTGGACACAATCAAGAAAACTCATCAAAATATCATTTCAAATTTTTCCAGAATTTTTGAAGTTCAGAAAAATTACGAAACTGAAAACATAACAACCCTTAAAATCCCTTACTATCCCTTACAATCCCTTACTATCCCTTACAATCCCTTACCTCAAAAGAGCAGTACTTCTGGCTGGATATCGAATATGATGCTGAAGGAAACTTGCACTGAAAAGCAACTCTCAAAGTATCTAAATACTCACAAAATATGCTTCATAATATAGAGAGAGAAAGAGAGAAAGCTTATGTTTTTGGTGTGATTTTCAATTCTAACTTAGCCCTCTATTTATAGGAAAATTTTGGTAGGTTTGACCTGCAACCTGATGGCTTTACCTGCTACTATTCCCACCCACCACATTTGAAATATAATTCAGCACATTTCTTCACCAACCACAAGTGGGGCCCACCAATTCTAGAATTTTCCACCAAAATGATAAACTCCGAAAATTCAACAATTTCTGAACCAGTCATCTTGTAAAATTCATAATAAATCATACGTTCATTTTTAACGGTTCAAAATTTGTGGACATATACTCAACTTATATATGTATAACATATCCAAAAATTACCACGATCCAACGGTCGGATTAAAAATTATAACCCCCGCAAAATATCTCAAAAATCCTGATTTTTAATACCTCCATTCCGACAAAAATACTGATAAAAACCTCAACATTAACTCCTTCATTTTTAACCACAAAAATATATCCCTCATTTATATCCACATAAAATAAATATTTTCTTATCATATGAATCAATAATTAATTATTCACAAATAATATTACAGAATCACATTTATGACAACCAGGCCGTTCCCAGGAAAGAGGGGGCTTTCCAATAAGGATTTCTCCTTACTAGCGCGCAATTAGATGACCAAACCTCTCCTTAGACAGAACTTTCTAGACATTGCCAATAATGCTATCTAATAATATTATTTAAATAATATGAATTATTGATCTGATAATGGAAAATACTGTGCAGCAACAATTATTGAACAACAATAATATAAAATTTCAACGTAGCAATTATTGAATCAATAAAATAAAATATTGAACAGTAATTACTGTAACAATTATTGAGTAGTGCCTTCTTACGTAAGAATCAATAATTTCAAAAATACTATGCAATACCGTGTGCTACTGTGCAATAACGCGTATTACTGTATTTTAACCACCGGGTATTCCAACAGTGTTAACGGTAACAACTACGTCGTTATTTGTAAAAACTCAAATTTGTCATTTTCCTCACCCGACAGTTATTCGTTATGGGGCCCACAAATAGCTGCGCCGTCGTACGAATATTCTCCGACAGAAAGAATATTCCACGACCAAACGAATATTCCCCGACAACAATGATTATTTTATAACCACTTGTGTATTTTGAAAAAAAATCATATATCACCCTTAACTTTAACATTTATCAATTTAACCATTTACTGAATAGTAATTATAAGAAAAATTGAATACTTTTATTTCATAAAATTCGGGGTCTTACAATCTCCCCTCCTTATGAAATTTCGTCCCCGAAATTTACGTACCTGGTATTTCAAAGAGTTGAGAATACCTTCCTTTCATTTCAAATTCCATCTTCTCTGTCATCATAATTTCTCCATTGCTCATCTCCTGTATTTCAAATATCATTCTAGAATACAGCTTCAAAACAAGTGTTAATTTAACAAATTAACATATCACATAATATCCCGATATTATGACTGACCAACAAATAAGCTTAGGTAGGACACACTAGCGAAGGATTTACTCATCTCTCCCCTCCTAGTTGTATTCCCGATCTCCGCCAGAGATCATATCCCTAAGCTCTGATACCAAATGTAACGACCCCAAAATAGGTCCATTCCATCCAACCTATTCTGAGTCGCCAAATACATGGTACAGAAAATAACTGTAACTTTATTACAACAATTGTCGTGCAAAATACAACAACACATATGCTGTGAGTTTGGATACAAATATATACCAAATGTGACTCATGTTCCAACCGTGGACATCACCTCACAATGACACCTTACATAAAGGTATAGTCAAAAACTGTTTTAGAAATTAGAATCTTTGGGAAGTGCTCAAGGAAACCTTCGTACATGGGAGGCCACGCGTCTAGGTTATGATAGATATCATATGGCCACAGAATTATCCTTGGTTGACCCAATAGACCCCAAAGAAAAACGAGAAGATTACTATCATATTCTTCCCAATGGTGAGTCTTCTCTTGACTTATCATTATCTCCACTGTCTCTAATTGAGAATTATACTTCAAACAAACACCAAGATTATATAGGTAGTGCCCATAGATATACTCAGCAAGTGGATGAGCACAACCATGTCCTATGATGACACGAGGTTGTATGTCATTAGACATCTTGTATGATAGTGGCAAACCACCCTTCCAACGTTGGGTACACCTTACCCTATTGGATTCACCAAATATAACTACTAAATGATAACCACCGTTCTATTCCCTTGTTACCCCCGCTCGACCCAGCTACACTCTTATTACCTGAAAGGAATTGTGAAGCAAAAGGGTGAGCACAACTAGCTCAGTAAAGAATATCATGACTAAAGATAATTCAATTATCAATAGCCTTCATCAACAATAAATCAGAGATTTAGAACATATGGTAAATGATAAAAATTTCAACCATAGTTGCAGCGGAACGAGCAATCCATTAGAAGAGTCAAATAGACTATAAAGTCTATTATCTTCTCCATGTTAAAAATCCACCAACAATATTTTATCCATGTAACACACTCAACAGTTCCTTTCCACAATCATATGAATAACTCATAATCATAATTGTGACTATAAATTTTTCTTCGCACCCAGGACAAAGAATATTTTCATCACCTGTCTTTACCTGAAACATCAAAGATCATGGTTATACCAAATCACAATTCCTGTTTATAATCATACTAACAAATTCATCTTTGCACTACGGGCCAAAGATATTCATCAACAAACCATCTTTGCACTACGGGCCAAAGATATTCAACAACAGTTCATCTTTGCACTACAGGCCAAAGATATTCAACAACAGTTCATCTTTGCACTACAGGCCAAAGATATTCATCAACAGGCCATCTTTGCACTACGGGCCAAAGATATTCAACAACAGTTCATCTTTGCACTACAGGCCAAAGATATTCAACAACAGTTCATCTTTGCACTACAGGCCAAAGATATTCATCAACAAACCATCTTTGCACTACGGGCCAAAGATATTCAACAACAGTTCATCTTTGCACTACAGGCCAAAGATATTCAACAACAGTTCATCTTTACACTACAGGCCAAAGAAATTCATCAACAGGCCATCTTTGCACTACATGCCAAAGATATTCATCAACAATTCATATTTGCACTACAGGCCAAATATATTCATATCTCAAAGAAATATATAATCATTTCAGAATTTATATAAACAATAATTATAACCATGTTGATCAATTCACCTTTGCACTTAAGCTAAAGATATTCACTTATAAATTCAATGGTCATGATCATACCAGTCACAATTCAACTTTGCACTACAGGCCAAAGAGAACCCTAGTCATGATCATACCAATAATCTACCCATCTTTACACTCCAGTGAAAGAGAATTTCAACATCAGGGTTATAAAAATGTTATATATGATGATAAAAATAATATGATCAACATATAGTTTTAATCTCAAGAGTAATATTCGTAACTCATGAATAGTAACCCCGACACAAAAGATAGAAATTCTACAATAAAATTCATACCAATATTTCGGTATAATGATATTGAAAGAATAACATTACTTAAATTTATAAACAATTTATTTTAATTGTTTACACTTTACTAAGTAATGCATTTAATCATCATAAAATGCCAACTCTTACAATTTCATCATCAATAACCAAAACCTTCATCAAAAATCTGCATATACCTCATATAGGATTCTCAAGCCATAAAATCCTATTTTCCAATTTTCTTTCTTCACAAAACATATTTAATTCATTTACTCATAACTAAAACATTTTCATGAAAAATACCAAATCAGTTCCAAAAATATTTCTTTTCTGGAATATAGCATAATATAGTCCCATAGTGAACATATATTTTTCTCAGAATTTTTAAAAGTCATTTACTATTTTTCATATGGCCAAAATAGCCGAATATTTAGACATTTATCAAAAATTGTACTTTTGTCTAAAAATTCTAAAATTTACAGAGTATACTTCTATCATATACATGTACTCTCAATAAAAATTTCATCAATTTTGGAGTTAACCACAAGGAATTATAAGCTGTTACTTCTAAAATAGTCTTTTCTCATAAAATTCATAACTCTCAATCTATACATCCAAAAATCACCATTTTTGGACACAATCAAGAAAACTCATCAAAATATCATTTCAAATTTTTCCAGAATTTTTGAAGTTCAGAAAAATTACGAAACTGAAAAACATAACAACCCTTAAAATCCCTTACTATCCCTTACAATCCCTTACTATCCCTTACAATCCCTTACCTCAAAAGAGCAGTACTTCTGGCTGGATATCGGATATGATGCTGAAGGAAACTTGCACTGAAAAGCAACTCTCAAAGTATCTAAATACTCACAAAATATGCTTCATAATATAGAGAGAGAAAGAGAGAAAGCTTATGTTTTTGGTGTGATTTTCAATTCTAAGTTAGCCCTCTATTTATAGGAAAATTTTGGTAGGTTTGACCTGCAACCTGATGGCTTTACCTGCTACTATTCCCACCCACCACATTTGAAATATAATTCAGCACATTTCTTCACCAACCACAAGTGGGGCCCACCAATTCTAGAATTTTCCACCAAAATGATAAACTCCGAAAATTCAACAATTTCTGAACCAGTCATCTTGTAAAATTCATAATAAATCATACGTTCATTTTTAACGGTTCAAAATTTGTGAACATATACTCAACTTATATATGTATAACATATCCAAAAATTACCACGATCCAACGGTCGGATTAAAAATTATAACCCCCGCAAAATATCTCAAAAACCTGATTTTTAATACCTCCATTCCGACAAAAATACTGATAAAAACCTCAACATTAACTCCTTCATTTTAACCACAAAAATATATCCCTCATTTATATCCACATAAAATAAATATTTTCTTATCATATAAATCAATAATTAATTATTCACAAATAATATTACAGAATCACATTTATGACAACCAGGCCGTTCCCAGGAAAGAGGGGGCTTTCCAATAAGGATTTCTCCTTACTAGCGCGCAATTAGATGACCAAACCTCTCCTTAGACAGAACTTTCTAGACATTGCCAATAATGCTATCTAATAATACTATTCAAATAATATGAATTATTGATCTGATAATGGAAAATACTGTGCAGCAACAATTATTGAACAACAATAATATAAAATTTCAACGTAGCAATTATTGAATCAATAAAATAAAATATTGAACAGTAATTACTGTAACAATTATTGAGTAGTGCCTTCTTACGTAAGAATCAATAATTTCAAAAATACTATGCAATACCGTGTGCTACTGTGCAATAACGCGTATTACTGTATTTTAACCACCGGGTATTCCAACAGTGTTAACGGTAACAACTACGCCGTTATTTGTAAAAACTCAAATTTGTCATTTTCTTCACCCGACAGTTATTCGTTATGGGGCCCACAAATAGCTGCGCCGTCGTACGAATATTCTCCGACAGAAAGAATATTCCACGACCAAACGAATATTCCCCGACAACAATGATTATTTTATAACTACATGTGTATTTTGAAAAAAAATCATATATCACCCTTAACTTTAACATTTATCAATTTAACCATTTACTGAATAGTAATTATAAGAAAAATTGAATACTTTTATTTCATAAAATTCGGGGTCTTACATACGGTCATGATTATACCGAATAATCCCTGGTCATAATCACACCAAGTCCATCTATGCACTATGGGCCACATATGACTTTTATCATAATATAAGCATGATGATGATGATAATGATATAAGAATTCAATTAAAAGAAAGCCAAGGATAAATTATAAAGATTTATAATTTAATTTATCCAGAATTCAATAATGTCTAAATTGTCAACATTATACTGTTTTGTGGAGTGAAATTCAAGAATAATATTGTATCAAAAATGATTTGGACCGAAAAGAAATTAATTTTTTTATCATGAATAGTACCCCGGGTGAATAGTAACCGAGTGAATAGTAATTCAGGAATAGTACCCCGTGAATAGTAATTCGGCATGAAAAGTTAAAACTTATCAAGAATGCTCAGAATAATATTTTCATGAAAAGATACTGGATGAAGCTCAAAATCAAGGATATTCTACTAATTTCATGGAGTAAAGAAGTCAAAACTTTAACAAAATGAGTGTAGAATTCAAAATCTGAAACGAAAAAATATTACTTACATACTATAGAGTATGGAAGAAAATATTATTTCTTACGAATATTGAACAAAAATAACATCCCTTATATTAAAAAGGAGAGTATTCCAACTGGTATAGCGGGGATATTCTTGAAGAGAACTTGAAATGTTTTCTACGCTCAAAGCTTTCTTAAACTCTAAAGAAATACGCTCAATATTAAAGAAGAAGAATTCTCTGATTCTGGTGTGATTTTCAATTCTAACTAAGTATCCTATTTATAGGAGAATGGAAATGATACTATTTGAAATTTTTTCACGGACGAAATAATTCATGAATCACGGGCGTCTTACACCACATTACGGGTCATTGAATTCAAAGCAATTATCAAGTAAAACAAAAGCTAAATAATATATATATATATATATATATATATATATATATATATATATATTATATATATATATATATATATATATATAACCATGACTTTTTATTAACCACCCGTGACAATCATCAGATTATCCTCCCTACATTCATTTTTCTTCCACATGTGGCCCCACGTGTGGCACCCCACCTTTATATAAAATATATATATATATATATATATATATATATATATATATATATATACTGAATAACTTTCTACGGATTATTTTGAAAAATAGATAAATGGGGGTCCAAATAATAATCAAAATTTATAACAAATACTTCATAAAAATTCCCTCAATATTTTTAACAACATTTATTCATCATTATTATTATTCGTAATATTTAACATCCAGATCATTCTCAAGAAAGAGGGGGGTTTTCAATAATGATTTTTGTGACAACCCCAAAATAGGTCCATTCCATCCAACCTATTCTGAGTCGCCAAATACATGGTACAGAAAACAACTACAATTTTATTACAACAATTGTCGTGCAAAATACAACAACACATATGCTGTGAGTTTGGATACAAATATATACCAAATGTGACTCATATCCCAACCGTGGACAGCACCTCACAATGACACCTTACATAAAGGTATAGTCAAAAACTGTTTTAGAAATTAGAATCTTTGGGAAGTGCTCAAGGAAACCCTTGTACATGGGAGGCCATGCTTCTAGGTTGTGATAGATATCATATGGCCACATAATTATTCTTGGTTGACCCAATATACCCTAAAGAAAAACGAGAAGATTACTATCATATTCTTCCCAATGGTGAGTCTTCTCTTGACTTAGCATTATCTCCACTGTCTCTAATTGAGAATTATACTTCAAACAAACACCAAGATTATATAGGTAGTGCTCGTAAATATACTCAGCAAGTGAATGAGCACAATCCTGTCTTATGATGATACGAGGTTGTATGTCATTAGACATCTTGTATGATAGTGACAAAACACCCTTCCAACGTTGGGTTCGCTTCACCATAGATGATTCACCAAATATAACTACTAAATGATGACCACCGTTCTATTCCCTTGTTACCCCCGCTCGACCCAGCTACACTCTTATTACCTGAAAGGAATTGTGAAACAGAAGGGTGAGCACAACTAGCCCAGTAAAAAATATCATGACTAAAGATAAATACATTATCAATAGCCTTCAACAGAATTAAATCAGAGATTTAGAACATATGGTAGATGATAAAAATTTCAACCATAGTTGCAGCGGAATGAGCAATCCATTAGAAGAGTCAAATAGACTACAAAGTCTATTATCTTCTCCATGTTAAAAATCCACCAACAATATTTTATTCCTGTAACATCAATTAACAATTCTGGTCCACAATCATATGAATATAATCATAACATAATTGTAGTTCTAAATCCTCTTCTCATTCAGGACTAAGACAATTTTCATCACCTATCTTTACCAGAAACATCAAAGATCATGGTTACACTAAATCATATTTCCTATTCATAATCATACTAATAACTTCATCTTTGCACTACGGCCAAAGATATTCATTTGTATCACCAGTTGATCATGTTCATCTCAACACCTGTTCATCTTTGCACTACTGGCCAAAGATATTCAACAACATGTCATCTTTGCACTACGAGCCAAAGATATTCATCAACAATTCATCTTTGCACTACTGGCCAAATATATTCATCAACAGTTCATATTTGCACTATAGGCCAAATATATTAATATCTCAAAGAAATATATAATCATTTCAGAATTTATATAAACAATAATTATAACCATGTTGATCAATTCACCTTTGCACTTAAGCTAAAGATATTCAATTATAAATTCAATGGTCATGATCATACCAGTCAACAATTTAACTTTGCACTACTTGTAAGACCCCAAATTATTAATAAATAAAATTTAATTTCTTCTATTTATTATTCTGAAATAGTAAGGGTTGATTTGATTAATGTGGTCAGTTATGGGTAAAATGCGCAAATATTTTAAATAAGCAAGTGGTTATAAAATATTCATTATTGTCGGGGAATATTCGCTTGGTCGTGGAATATTCTTACTGTCGGAGAATATTCGTACGACGGCGCAGTCTTTTGTGGGCCCCATAACGGAAAGCGATTGGATGAAGAAAACGACAAAAATAAATTGATTATAAATAACGGCATAGTTGTTACCGTTAATACTGTTGGAATACCCGGTGGTTAAAATACAGTAATACGCGTTGTTGCACAGTAGCACACGGTATTGCACCAATTATTGATTCTTACGTAAGAAGGCACTACTCAATAATTGTTACAGTAATTACTGTTCAATATTGTATTTTAGTAATTCAATAATTGCTGCGTTGATATTTTATATTACTGTTGTTTTAATAATTGTCACTACACAATATTTTCTATTATTGGAACAATAATTCATATTATCTGAATAATATTATTAGATAACATTATTGGCAATGTGTAACGACCCCAAAATAGGTTCATTCCACCCAACCCATTCTGAGTCGTCAAATACATGTTACAGAAAACAACTACAACTTTATTACAACAATTGTCGTGCAAAATACAACAACACATATGCTGTGAGTTTGGATACAAATATATACCAAATGTGACTCATGTTCCAACCGTGGACATCACCTCACAATAACACCTTACATAAAGGTATAGTCAAAAACTGTTTTAGAAATTAGAATCTTTGGGAAGTGCTCAAGGAAACCTTCGTACATGGGAGGCCACGCGTCTAGGTTATGATAGATATCATATGGCCACAGAATTATCCTTGGTTGACCCAATAGACCCCAAAGAAAAACGAGAAGATTACTATCATATTCTTCCCAATGGTGAGTCTTCTCTTGACATATCATTATCTCTACTGTCTCTAATTGAGAATTATGCTTCAAACAAACACCAAGATTATATAGGCAGTGCTCGTATATGTACTCAGTAAGTGGATGAGCACATCCCTGTCTTATGATGACACGAGGTTGTATGTCGTTAGACATCTTGTATGATAGTGGCAAACCACCCTTCCAACGTTGGGTACACCTTACCCTATTGGATTCACCAAATAAAACTACTAAATGAACTTTTCTATACTGCTTCGGGAGAACATCCACAGCTAGAGACCATTGTTCTATTTCCCCGTTACCCTCGCTCGACCCAGCTACACTCTTATTACCTGAAAGGAATTGTGAAGCAAAAGGGTGAGCACAACTAGCCCAGTAAAGAATATCATGACTAAAGATAATTAAATTATCAGTAGCCTTCATCAATAATAAATCAGAGATTTAGAACATATGGTAAATGATAAAAATTTCAACCATAGTTGCAGCAGAACGAGCAATCCATTAGAAGAGTCAAATAGACTATAAAGTCTATTATCTTCTCCATGTTAAAAATCCATCAACAATGTTTTATCCCTGTAACATCAATCAACAGTTCCTTTCCACAATCATATGAATAACTCATAATCATAATTGTGATTCTAAATTTTTTTTCACACCCAGGACAAAGATAATTTTCATCACTTGTCTTTACCTGAAACATCAAAGATCATGGTTATACCAAATCACAGTTCCTGTTCATAATCATACTAATAAATCCATCTTTGCACTACGACCAAAGATATTCAACAACAGTTTATCTTTGCACTACGGGCCAAAGATATTCATCAACAGACCATCTTTGCACTACAGGCCAAAGATATTCATCTACAATTCATCTTTGCACTACAGGCCAAAGATATTCCTCAACCGTTCATCTTTGCATTACTGGCCAAAGATATTCAACAACAGGTCATCTTTGCACTACGGGCCAAAGATATTCATCTACAATTCATCTTTGCACTACAGGCCAAAGATATTCCTCAACAATTCATATTTGCACTACATGTCAAATATATTAATACCTCAAAGAATATATAATCATTTAAGAATTTATATAAACAATAATTATAACCATGTTGATCATTTCACCTTTGCACTTAAGCTAAAGATATTCAATTATAAATTCAATGGTCATGATCATACCAGTCAACAATTCAACTTTGCACTACTGGCCAAAGAGAACCCATAGTCATGATCATACCAATAATTTACCCATCTTTACACTCAAGCGAAAGAGAATTTCAACATCAAGGTTATAAAAATGTTATATATGATTATAAAAATAATATGGTCAAAACATGGATTTAATTTCAAGAACAATATTCATAAATCAACTATAATTTGGTTAGAAAAAGAAACCAATTTTATCGTGAATAGTAACTCATGAATAGTAACCTCGACTCAAAAAGGTAGAAATTCCACAATAAAATCTATACCAATATTTCGGTATAATAATATTGAAAGAATAACATTTCTTAAGCTTATAAACAATTTATTTAAATTGTTTACACTTTACTAATTAATGCATTTAATCATCATTAAATGTCAACTCTTAAGATTTCATCATCAATAGCCAAAACCCTCATCAAAAATCTGCATATACCTCATATAGGATTCTCAAGCCATAAAATCCTATTTTCCAATTTTCTTTCCTCACAAAAACATATTTAATTCATTTACTCATAACTAGACCATTTTCATAAAAAATACCAAATCAGTTCCAAAAATATTTCTTTTCTGGGATTTAGCATAATATAGTCCCATAGTGAACATATATTTTTCTCAGAATTTTTAAAAGTCATTTACTATTTTTCGTATGGCCAAAATAGCCGAATATTTAGACATTTATCAAAAATTGTACTTTTGTCTAAAAATTCTGAAATTTACAGAGTATACTTCTATCATATACATGTACTCCCAATAAAAATTTCATCAATTTGGAGTTAACCACAAGGAATTATAAGCGGTTACTTTTAAAATAGTCTTTTCTCATAAAATTCATAACTCTCAATCTATACATCCAAAAATCACCATTTTTGGACACAATCAAGAAAACTCATCAAAATATCATTTCAAATTTTTCCAGAATTTTTGAAGATCAGAAAAATTACGAAACTGAAAATCATAACAACCCTTAAAATCTCTTAATATCCCTTACTATCCCTTACCTCAAAGAGCAGTACTTCTGATCGGTATAAGGCTGAAGGAAACTTGCACTGATGAATAGCAACTCACCAAGTATCTAAATACTCACAAAATATACTCAATAATCTAGAGAGAGAAAGAGAGAAAGCTTATGTTTCTGGTGTGATTTTCAATTCTAACTTAGCCCTCTATTTATAGGAAAATTTTGGTAGGTTTGACCTGCAACCTGATGGCTTTACCTGCTACTATTCCCACCCACCACATTTGAAATATAATTCAGCATATTTTTTCACCAACCACAAGTGGGGCCCACCAATTCTAGAATTTTCCACCAAAAATAATTTATAACCTGATTTCTGAATCAGCCACCTCTTAAAATTCATAACAAATCATACGTTCATTTTTAACGGTTCAAAATTTGTGGACATATACTTAACTTATATATGTATAACATATCCAAAAATTACCACGATCCAACGGTCGGATTAAAAATTATAATCCCCGCAAAATATCTCAAAAACCCTGATTTTTAATACCTCCATTCCGACAAAAATACTGATAAAAATCTCAACATTAACTCATTCATTTTTAACCACAAAAATATATTCCTAATTTATATCCACATAAAATAAATATTTCCTTATCATATGAATCAATAATTAATTATTCACAAATAATATTACAGAATCACATTTATGACAACCAGACCGTTCCCAGGAAAGAGGGGGCTTTCCAATAAGAATTTCTCCTTACTGGCGCGCAATTGGATGACCAAACCTCTCATTAGACAGAACTTTCTAGACATTGACAATAATGCTATCTAATAATACTATTCAAATAATATGAATTATTGATCTGATAATGGAAAATACTGTGCAGCAACAATTATTGAACAACAATAATATAAAATTTCAACGTAGCAATTATTGAATCAATAAAATAAAATATTGAACAGTAATTACTGTAACAATTATTGAGTAGTGCCTTCTTACGTAAGAATCAATAATTTCAAAAATACTATGCAATACCGTGTGCTACTGTGCAATAACGCGTATTACTGTATTTTAACCACCGGGTATTCCAACAGTGTTAACGGTAACAACTACGCCGTTATTTGTAAAAACTCAAATTTGTCGTTTTTCCTTCACCCGACAGTTATTCGTTATGGGGCCCACAAATAGCTGCGCCGTCGTACGAATATTCTCCGACAGAAAGAATATTCCACGACCAAACGAATATTCCCTGACAACAATGATTATTTTATAACCACTTGCTTATTTTGAAAAAAAATTCATATTTCACCCATAACTGTAAACTTTTATCAATTTAACCATTTACTGAATAGTAATTATAAGAAAAATTGAATACTTTTATTTCATAAAATTCGGGGTCTTACACAATGTCTAGAAAGTTCTATCTAAGGAGAGGTTTGGTCATCTAATTACGCGCCAGTAAGGAAAGATCCTTATTGGAAAGCCCCCTCTTTCCTGGGAACGGCCTGGTTGCCAGTACTGTGGTTCTGTAATATTATTTGTGTATAATTAATTATTGATTTATATGATGAGGAAAATAGTGATTTTATGTGGATATAGATGGAGAAAATTTTTAATGTGACAATTGTTGAAAATTAATATTTTATCTTTTTCTGATAAAATAATTCATTTAAATATATTATTTTAATAATATATTGATGGTGATATTTTTACAATGAATGTGGGATATATGAGTATATGAGGAGGAAGAGTATTTTTGTGATATTAAATGATTAACACATATTTTGTGTGTTGGTGGACACAATTCTTGACCGAAAATTTATTATTGACTGTAAAATCGCCCGTTTGTGGATTTCGGTCAATTTCTGTTTGGAATTTGAAAAAAACTTTCTTCTGTAAAGTTGTAGAGAATTGAATTTCCTATAAAAACACGCGAGATTCAAATTTTCTGACAAAAGGACTATTTATTATGAATTATTGAAGTTTCGAAGTTCCGAAATAATTGATTTTTGGGAGTTTTAGTTAATTATTTTGAGAAAAAACGTTTTTTGTATTTTTTTGGACATCATAAACATGTGCAAGGTGGCTGATTTCAGATTTTCTAAGGTGGGCTTGAAAATTTATATATATATATATATATATATATATATATATATATATATATATATATATATATATATATATATATTATATCAAATTTTCTGCTTTGGTGTTCTAAGCATTTTCCTATAAATAGGGTGCTTAGGTTAGAATTGAAAATCACACCAGAAACACAAGTTTCTCTCTCTTTCTCTCTCTATATTAGTGAGCGTATTCTTCTGAGTATTCTAATACTTTGAGTATTGCTATACGGTGCAAGTTCAAGTCATAACCTATATCTAGTGTTTCAACTAGAAGTACTATTTTTGCTGAGGTAAGGGATGTTATTTCTTTTTAAATGATATTATTTTCTTCAATATCATTATGCTGAAGTATTGATCTAAACTTTTTATCAAATTTAGAACTTTTCATGTCGGGGTTACTATTCACGAGTTACTATTCACGAGTTACTATTCACCGAAAAATGAAATTTTCTTCTTTTCGTCCAAAATATCTATTCTAGATACTAGCTTTGATTGTATTCATGTTTTGATCATTCTTGAATTTTACTCCACTATGATTATTTATGAGATATTTTTGGACATGAAATAGCTGAAATACGAATCCTTAATATTTATTATTTTATTTCACTGGATTCGTTTCCTTAAAAATATTTTTCATCATCCTCAGTCCTAAATGATGATATAAATGAATATCTTTGGCCTGTAGTGCAAAGATTAATGATTTCTGGTGAATATCTTTGGCCCGTAGTGCAAAGATGAACAGTTGTTGAGGTGAACATGACCAACTGATGAATATCTTTGGCCTGTAGTGCAAAGATGACTATTTGATTCAAGATATTTATTGATTGATATTACAGGGATAAAATGTTGATGATGGACTTTTAAATTCATAGATAATCGTAGATTTCATTCTCTACGTAACTTTTCTATGAATTATTATTTTCCGCTGCGAATATTAATTTAAAACTTGTTGTCTATTGTATTCTATTAAATTTTTCCCTGTTGAAGACTAACGATAATTTGTTGTATATTATCTTAGTCATAATATTCTTTACTAGACTAGTTGAGCTCACCCTTTTCCTTGTTGTTCCATTTTCTTCTCAGGAGGCGAGAATGTAGCAAGTACTAGTCGGGGTATGGAATGAAGGTTCTAGGAAGTTGTTTTAGTAGTCGTCACCATTTTTTTTGTAAAATATTGTACCAATAATTGTAATGAGGACTTATTTGAGTGTGGATATTGTCTAGATGACAATATTTGTATTTACACTCACAGTTTTTATGTTGTATTAGTAAAGTTGTAGTTATTTCTGTACCGTGTTATTGACGACTCAGAATGGGTGTTGTATACCTATTTTGGGGGCGTCACAGTTGGTATCAGAGCTTAGGGATATGATCTCTGGCGGAGATCGGGGAATAGAACTAGGAGGGGAGAGACGAGTAAATCTTCGCTAGTGTGTCCTACCTAAGCTTATTTGTTGGTCGGTCATAATATAGGGATATTATGTGATTTGTTAATTTGTTAAATTAACCCTTGTTTATTGACAGTATCTGAGAATGTCGACTGAGAATGTTAACAGTGGAGTAAATAAAACCGTGGAGACACCTGTACTCACCAACGAGGAGAACGTGCAACAGGCTGGCAATGTTCCTCCTGTGAACAACACCACTGAGCAGACGGTGAACGATGAGATGTTTAGAAGCTTTTTACGATTCATGCAAAACCAGACGAAGGAGATTCCTGTTCAAAATATAGGAAGAAACAATGGCAACGCACAGCTGGTCACAGCCAAGCAGTTCAAAGAGTTGAGACCACCAGAATTCTGGGGAAAGCCGGATCCGATTAAGGCGGAGACATGGTTCAAGCAAATTACCAAGATATTTGATGTCTTGGGATGCACGGAGGAACAGAAGGTTCCATTTGCCACCTTTATGTTCCGTGGCGAGGCAGACTACTGGTGGGAATCTGTGAAGCGTACCCATCCAGCCGCACTCAGCATGTCTTGGGAGATATTTCAGAAGCTATTCAATGACAAGTACTTTCCTGAAAGTATTCGTCATATGAAGGAGGTAGAGTTTATTAGACTGGAGCAGAATAACATGACGGTGTCCCAGTACGAGGCGAAGTTTGCAGAGTTGTCCAGGTTTGCACCTCATTTGGTGGAGAATGAGGAACGTATGACGCGGATGTTTCTGAGAGGTTTGAAACCCGGCATACGTCAATATCTCATTTCTCATAAATTTTCTCTCTATTCAGATGTTGTCAACATGGCTCAATTATTAGAGCGAGATAACGAGTACGGTCAACCGAGGGACCACAACCAGGATCATATCGGTGACAACAGTCATCAGAACAATGATAACCAGTGGAGAAAGAAAAATACAGACAAGAACGACAACCACTCTGGTGGTAATCGTGGCTATGAAAATAGAAGAAGCGAGTCGGGAAGAGATTTTAAAAAGAGGAGATTCAACAATGACAATACGAAGACGTCAGTACCAGCAGCAACTGGTTCCAAGGGAGGAGAACGACCACCGGTTATATGCTATAAATGTGGAAAAGAGGGACATATCAGCCCAAACTGTCCACAAACAGTTCAAGGTATGCTATAATTGTGGAAAGGAAGGACATATCACTCGAGATTGTACGGTAGCGAAACCAAGTTCAGCGGGGACGGTGACTCAAAAGGCTGCCCCAGAAAAGTCAAAGTCAACGGTTCTTGGAAGAGCGTTTGTCGTGACTGGTCAACATGCGAGGAACCCAAACGAGGTGATCACGGGTAAGCTAATCATAAATTCATATGAAGTTTATACCTTACTAGATACCGGTGCTACCCATTCATTTATTTTTCCTGCTTGTGCTCAACGTTTAAACTTGACTCCGGAGAAATTAGACTTTGATTTATCCGTGGAGACTCCGTTAGGGGAAACTTTCATCACATCCACTGTTTATAAATCTTGTTTGATCCAAGTTGGTACCATCACCTTACCTGTTGACCTTATCTCTTTAAAGATACTTGCATTTGACGTGATTTTAGGAATTGATTGGTTAACTACTCATCATGCCAAAATTGATTGTTTTCGTAAGGTGATTAGTTTTCAAATTCCTAATCAACCTGTTGTTCGAATTCAAGCAACAAAGCCATTAAAATCAATCACTGTCATATCAAGTCATAAAGCCATTCGTTTATTGAAAAACGGATGTCAAGCTTTCTTAGCCCATGTTATGGATTTGAATAAAGACACGTCAAATTTGAATAATATTCCTGTGGTTAGCAACTTTCCTGACGTATTTCCTAAAGAACTTCCCGGTCTACCCCCGGAACGTGAAGTTGAATTCTTTATTGATCTTGAACCTGGTACAAAGCCTATTTCTAAAACCCCATATCGAATGGCTCCTATTGAACTTCAGGAGTTGAAGGTCCAACTACAAGAGTTATTGGACATCAGTTTCATTCGTCCTAGTACATCTCCTTGGGGTGCTCCTGTTTTATTTGTAAAGAAGAAAGACGGGAGTATGCGACTTTGTATCGATTATCGGGAATTAAACCATGTCACTATCAAGAATAGGTATCCGCTACCTCATATTGATGACCTGTTTGACCAGTTACAAGGATCATAATTCTTTTCAAAAATCGATCTTCGTTCTGGATATCATCAGCTGAAGGTTAAAACTGAGGATATTCCGAAGACTTCCTTTAGAACTCGGTACGGGCATTATGAATTCTTAGTCATGTCTTTTGGATTGACTAATGCTCCTGCGGCTTTCATGGATATGATGAACCGAGTATTCAAGGATTATTTGGATCAGTTCGTTGTCGTCTTTATTGATGACATCCTCATATATTCCAAAAGTCGTGAAGATCATGAGCACCATTTGAAGCTGGTACTCCAAAGGCTGCGTTAAAACAAGTTATATGCTAAGTTAAAGAAATGCGAGTTCTGGCTTGAGGAAGTAGCATTCCTAGGGCATGTGGTGTCGAAACATGGAGTATCTATGGACCCGACGAAGATTGAAGCAATACAAAGCTGGGAGCAACCGAAGACGGTGACCGATGTACGTAGTTTTCTGGGCTTAGCTGGTTATTATCGGAGATTCGTAGAAGGGTTTTCTCGAATCGCTACCCCGTTAACTCAGCTGACTCGGAAGGATATCAAATTCGTATGGAGCGAAGAATGCGAGAAGAGTTTCCAAGAACTTAAGAGGAGTCTCATTTCGGCACCTGTTCTAACAATACCATCTGGTTCGGATGGATTTGTTATCTACAGCGATGCTTCAGGCAAAGGGTTAGGATGTGTTCTCATGCAACGTGGGAAAGTCATAGCCTATGCCTCGCGACAACTTAAAGAATATGAGAGGAATTATCCTACTTATGATCTAGAGTTGGCAGCAGTCGTTTTCGTGCTAAAGATCTGGAGGCACTATCTATATGGGGAGAAAGTAGAGATATATTCAGACCATAAAAGCCTCAAATATTTCTTCACTAAAAAAGAACTCAACATGTGGCAACGACGTTGGCTCGAGCTGTTGAAAGATTACGACCACACTATTCAATACCATCCTGGAAAAGCAAACGTGGTAGCTGACGCGTTGAGTAGAAGATCATATGCAGGAATGAGTGCGATGATGTCAAGTATACGCGTAGAACCAACTTTAATCGATAAAGTTAAAGTTGCTCAAGCTACAAACCCGGAGCTGATGCGTATGAAGAAGAAAGTGCAAGAAGGTGCTATTCCAGAAGCAAGAATCGATGAAGAAGGAATACTTCGAGTCCACTCCAGACTTTGTGTTCCTAACGATTCTGATTTGAAGTACAAGATCATGATGGAGGCACACAATACACCATTTACAATCCATCCTGGAAGTACTAAAATGTATCGTGATCTTCGACATACATTTTAGTGGAACAATATGAAGAGAGAGATTACAAAGTTTATCTCGAGGTGTTTAACTTGTCAACGCGTAAAGGCGGAGCATCAAGTACCAAAGGGTCCATTGCAACCACTTGAGATTCCGAAATGGAAGTGGAAACACATTACCATGGATTTCGTTACGGGTCTTCCCACGGTTTCTCAAGGCATAAATGCTATTTGGGTTATAGTTGATAGATTAACCAAGTCTGCTCATTTCTTGCCGATACGGGAGACTTATTCCCTTGAACGTCTTGCTAGTATGTACGTGAATGAGATTGTAAGGTTGCATGGCATGCCAGTATCCATAGTTTCGGATCGTGACCCAAGATTCACTTCAAGATTTTGGGTTAGCTTGCAAAAAGCTATGGGCACGGATTTACGGTTCAGTTCGGCATACCATCCTCAAACGGACGGGCAATCAGAGAGGACTATTCAAACTCTTGAAGATCTATTAAGACTTTATGTCCTAGATTTCAAAGGAAGTTGGGATAAGTACCTACCATTGGTGGAATTCTCCTACAATAACAGTTATCAGGCAAGTATAGGTATGGCTCCCTTTGAAGCATTGTATGGACGAAAGTGTCGCTCTCCAGTATGTTGGGATGAGGTGGGAGAAGCAACGTTGTTGGGACCAGAGTTGGTACGAATGACTACAGAGAAGATCCAAACGATTCGATAACGTATACAAACGGCACAGGATCGACAAAAGAGTTATGTGGATCTTCATCGAAAGGACGTGGAATTTGACATTGGGGATCATGTATTATTACGTGTTGTGACGCCCCCAAAATTAGGTATACATCACCCATCTTGGGTCGTCAGATACATAGTACAGAATACAAATACAACTGATTAATACATCTGTCGTGTACAATACGACAAAACATAAACTGTGAGTTTGAATACAAATATTATCTTCTAGAGAGTATTCATACTCAAAAGGAGTCCTCATTACATTTATTAACACACCATTACATAGAATAGTGAGGACTACTAACTAATACTATCATTCGGACCATCACTCCGTACCCCGACTTGTCCCAGCTACGTTCTCATTTCCTGAAGAGAACAGTGAAAGAAAGGGTGAGCTCAACTAGCCCAGTAAGAAATATTATGACTAAGATAATGCAGAATAAATTATCATTAGCCTTCAACAATGTTAAACTGATAAAATATAATAGACATCAAGTTTAACTGTAGCGGAACAAGCAATCCATTAAAAGAGTCAAGTAGAAAATAAACTCTACTATCTTTTATGATTTAAAAGTTTTTCAACACTGTGATCGCTGAGACTCAGCTTAATAAAATAATCCACATCATCGAATCACCCCTGCACTACGGCCAAGGATATTCGTGTATTCATTAATGGTCATGATCATGCCAACAACTGTCCATCAATGCACTACGGGCCAATGAGGACTTTTACCACATCATTTGTAACATTACGGTCATGATTATACCGAATAATCCCTGGTCATAATCATACCAAGTCCATCTATGCACTACAGGCCACAGATGACTTTCAACATTTTATAAACATGAGGATGATGACAATGATATAAGAATTCAATAAAACAAGTTCAAGAATTAATTTATCCAGGAATTAACAACGTCCAAATTGTCAACATGATACTGCATTGTGGAGTAAAATTCAAGAATGCTTAGAAGAATATTTTCTTGAAAAGATACTGGATGAAACGCAACTATCAAGGATATTCCACAAATTTCATGGAGTATAGAAGTCAAAACTTAACCAACTGAGTATAATAAAGAATGGAATAACAAAAGAAATCACCATGCATGCGATAGACCGCACAGACAGGTTATTCCAACAGAATAATAAATAATGGAACAAGGTCCGGCGTAAACGCACAGACAGGATATTCCGACAGAATAATAAATAATGGAACCAGGTCCGGTGTAAAACACACAGACAGGATGTTCCAACAGAATAATAATAAAAACGGAACCAGGTCCGGTGTAAAACACACAGACAGGATGTTCCAACAGAATAATAAACGAAACCAGGTTCGGTGTAAAACACACAGACAGGATGTTCCAACAGAATAATAAACGGAACCAGGTCCGGTGTAAAACACACAGACAGGATGTTCCAACAGAATAATAGAAGAATGTCACCAAGTATAGGGTAGACCGCGTATACTGGTTATTCCAACAGAATAATAACGAATGGAATAACAGAAGTTCTCTTCATGAATATAAAAGAAATAATATTCCCTACCTTAAAAGAACTGGATATTGGAAAAGTGATGTAGCAGAATACTTTTATCTCTCTCTCTCTTATTCTCTCTATACTTTCTCTCTCTATAGCTTGAATGAATTCGTGAAAAATAATGAAGCCCTAGGCCTCTATTTATAGAAAAACTGAGGGTGACTCTTGGTCTTAACGAAGGGTCAAATGACTCTTGGTCTTAACGAAGGGTCAAATGACTCTTGGTAATATTGAAGGGACAACTACTATTGACGAAAGTAATTACTATTGACCAAGGTAAATACTATTGACCAAGGTAAATACTATTGACCAAGGTAAATACTATTGACGAAGGTAATTACTATTGACCAAGGTAAATACTATTGACGAAGGTAATTACTATTGACGACGGTAATTACTATTGACGACGGTAATTACTATTTACGACGGTAATTACTATTGACGACGGTAATTACTATTGACGAAGAGACTCTTAGATGATGACATATGGCCCCCCATAAAATAACCAAACTTACCACAACGTCTCAATAATATAACATATTATACAGATGATACTATGACAATAATTTAAGAGATATGATGCAGCAATTACTGTAGCAATAATTGAGTATAGCTGAGTGACTTCTCACGTAAGCATCAATAATCAATACCGTGTGCTACTATGCAACCACGCGTATTACTGTACTTTTACTACCGAGTAGTTCAACAGTTTTAACGATTTTAACGGTAACACCTCAGCTGTTATTTTTATAGAAAGATAATTCTGTCGTTTTCTCAATCCGACAATAATTCCGTTGTGGGGTCCACCAATGATTGTGCCGTCGTACGAATATTCCCCGACAAAAAGAATATTCCCCGACCAAACGAATATTTTATAACAACTTGCTTACTTTGCAAAATTTATAAATATTACCCACAACTATAACATTATATCAAATTAACTCCATAATATTCAAAAATGATATTTATAGAAAATTCATCTTTATTTATAAAAGTTGGGGTCTTACAACCTCCCCTTCTTATGAAATTTCGCCCTCGAAATTAGGGTACGTACCTGGTATGTCGAAGAGGTAAGGATACCTTGATTTCATTTCTGATTCTAACTCCCAAGTCATTTCCTCAACATCGTGGTTTCTCCACAAAACTTTAACTTGAGGTATAACCTTGGAGCGTAGAATATGTTCCTTCTTATCCAAGATTTGAACAGGAACTTCTTCATACGTCAAATCCTCCGCTATTTCGTCCGGTTCTAACTCAATAATGTGGTTCGGGTCTTCCACATATTTGCGTAACATGGATATGTGGAAAACGTTATGAACACGAGACATACTTGGCGGTAAAGCGAGTCTATAAGCCACAGTTCCTACTCGATCGAGGATTAAAAATGGACCGATGAATCGAGGATTTAGCTTTCCTCTCTTTCCAAATCTCGTAACTCCTTTCCATGGAGCAACACGTAAGAACACATGATCTCCTACATCAAATTCCACGTCCTTTCGATGAAGATCAGCATAACTCTTTTGTCGATCTTGTGAGGTTTTTATACGTTGTCGGATCGTTTGAATCTTTTCTGTAGTCATACGTACCAACTCCGGTCCCAACAACGTTGCTTCGCCCACCTCATCCCAGCATACTGGAGAACGACATTTTCTTCCATACAATGCTTCGAATGGAGCCATGCCAATACTTGCTTGATAACTGTTGTTGTAGGAAAACTCCACCAATGGTAAGAACTTGTCCCAACTTCCTTTGAAGTCAAAGACACAGAGTCTTAATAGATCTTCAAGAGTTTGAATAGTCCTCTCTGATTGTCCGTCCGTCTGAGGATGATATGCTGAACTAAATCGTAACTCCGTGCCCATAGCTTTTTGTAAACTAACCCAAAATCGTGAAGTGAATCTTGGGTCTCGGTCAGAAACTATGGATACTGGCATACCATGCAGTCTTACAATCTCGTTTATGTACATACGAGCAAGACGTTCAAGTGTATAAGTTTCTCGTATCGGTAAGAAATGAGCAGACTTGGTCAATCTATCAACAATGACCCAAATCGCATCAATACCTTGAGAAACCCTAGGAAGACCGGTAACGAAATCCATGGTAATGTGCTCCCACTTCCATTCTGGAATTTCAAGTGGTTGCAATGGACCTTTTGGTACTTGATGCTCCGCTTTGACTCGTTGACAAGTTAGACACCTTGAGATAAACAACGCTATCTCTCTCTTCATATTGCTCCACCAAAATGTATGACGAAGATCATGATACATTTTGGTACTTCCAGGATGGATTGCAAACGGTGTGTTGTGCGCCTCCATCATGATTTCATACTTTAAATCAGGGTTGTTAGGAACACAAAGTCTGGAGTTGACTCGAAGTATTCCTTCTTCATCGATTCTTGCTTCCGGCATAGCACCTTCTTGCACTTTCTTCTTCATACGCATCAGCTCCAGGTCTGTAGCTTGAGCAGCTTTAACTTTATCGATTAAAGTCGGTTCTACTCGTATATTCGCCATCATCACATGGGTCCCTGGAGTCTTTAACTCTATCTCCATCCTTTGCAAGTCACACAAAATGGGTCTTTGTGTTGACAATATCGCACTCGTACTTGCATATGATCTTCTACTCAATGCGTCAGCTACCACGTTCGCTTTTCCAGGATGGTATTGAATGGTATGATCATAATCTTTCAACAGTTCAAGCCAACGTCGTTGTCGCATGTTGAGTTCCTTTTGAGTGAAGAAATATTTGAGGCTTTTATGATCCGTAAAGATCTCCACCTTCTCCCCATACAAGTAATGCCTCCAAATTTTAAGTGCAAAGACAACAGCTGCCAACTCTAGATCATGAGTAGGATAATTCCTCTCATATTCCTTGAGTTGTCTTGATGCATAGGCTATGACTTTTCCATGTTGCATGAGAACACATCCCAACCCTTTGCTCGAAGCATCACTGTAGATGACAAATCCCTCCGAGCCAGATGGTATTGTTAGAACAGGTGCTGAAATGAGTCTCCTCTTGAGTTCTTGAAAACTCTGCTCACATTCTTCGCTCCAACCGAACTTTGTATCTTTTCGAGTCAGCTGAGTTAATGGAGTAGCGATTCGAGAAAATCCTTCCACGAATCTCCGATAATAACCAGCTAAACCAAGAAAGCTACGTACTTCGGTCACTGATTTAGGTTGCTCCCAGCTTTGAATAGCTTCAATCTTTGCCGGGTCAACCGATATTCCACGACTTGATACTACGTGCCCAAGGAATGCTACCTCTTCCAGCCAGAACTCGCATTTCTTCAACTTGGCATAAAGTTTGTATTCACGAAGCTTTTGGAGTACCAGCCTCAAGTGTTGCTCATGATCTTCACGGCTTTTGGAATAAACAAGGATGTCATCGATAAAGACGACCACAAAGTGATCCAAATATTCCTTGAATACCCTGTTCATCATATCCATGAAGGCAGCAGGAGCATTAGTCAATCCAAAAGACATAACTAAGAATTCATAATGCCCATACCGAGTTCTGAAGCAGTCTTTGGAATATCCTCAGTTCTAACCTTCAGCTGATGATATCCAGAACGAAGATCGATCTTTGAAAAGAATTGTGCTCCTTGCAACTGGTCAAACAGGTCATCAATACGTGGCAATGGGTACCTATTTTTGATGGTGACATGATTCAACTCCCGATAATCAATACAAAGTCGCATACTCCCATCTTTCTTCTTCACGAACAGAACAGGAGCACCCCAAGGAGAAGTACTAGGACGAATAAAACCAATGTCTAACAATTCCTGCAGTTGGGTCTTTAACTCCTGAAGTTCAATAGGAGCCATTCGATATGGGGCTTTGGAAATGGGTTTTGTACCGGGTTCAAGGTCGATACAAAATTCAATTTCACGCTCTGGGGGTAGGCCAGGAAGTTCTTCGGGAAATACGTCAGGAAATTTATTAACAACAGAAATATCATTCAAAGCTGACGTATTTTTGTTTAGATCTGTGACATGAGCTAAGAAAGCTTGACATCCGTTTTTCAATAAACGAATAGCTTTATGGCTTGAGATGACAGCGATTGATTTTAATGGTTTGGTTGCTTGAATTCGCATAATAGGTCGATTAGGAATATGAAAGCTAACAACCTTACGAAAACAATCAATTTTTGCATAATGAGTAGTTAACCAATCAATCCCTAGAATCACGTCAAATGCAAGTATTTTTAATGAAATCAGATCGATAGGTAATGTGTGGGTACCAACTTGAACCAAACAAGACTTATAAACAGTGGAGGTAATGAAGGTTTCTCCCAACGGAGTTTCCACAGATAAGTCAAAGTCTAATTTCTCCGGAATCAAATTTAATCGATGAGCGCAAGTAGGAGAAATAAAAGAATGGGTTGAACCGGTATCAAATAAAGTATAAACTTCTTTAGAGTTTATGATAAGCTTACCCGTGATGACCTCATTCGGGTTCCTTGCTCTCTGGGAGTTCACAACAAACGCTCTCCCTTGCACAACCGGTTTTGACTTTTCTGGGACGGCTTTTGGTGCCTCCATCCTAGCTGAATTTGTTTTCGGTAAACGACAAAATCGGGCTAAATGACCTTCTCTTCCACAATTATAACATGCTTTGGACGGCATCGCGCAGTTTGGACTGATGTGCCCCTCCCCTCCGCATTTGAAACATATGATAGGTGGTCGTTCTCCTTCCTTAACGACAGGTGCTGGTGCTGACGTCTTTCCATCATTGTTGAATCTCCTCTTCTTGAAATGTCCATTCTTATTGTTTTGGCCCTGATTACCACCGAAGTGGTTACCATTTCTGGCCTGTTGATTCCCTCCACGCTTGTTGTCACCGCTTCGATGACTGCTCTCACTGGTATTATCATTTTGCCGGCTGCTCTCTTTTGGTTGCGTTGTCTCGTTATCGCGCTCCACCAACTGAGCCCTATTTACAACATCTGAATACAAACACAGTTTATGAGAAACAAGATGTTGACGTATCTCCGGCTTCAAACCTCTTAAAAACATCCGCGTCATTCTTTCTTCATTATCCACCAGGTGGGACGCAAACCGGGATAACTCCGCAAATTTTGCCTCGTACTGCGACACGGTCATATTATTCTGCTCCAATTTGATGAACTCCACCTCCTTCATGTGACGAATACTCTCGGGAAAGTATTTGTCGTTAAACAGATCTTGGAACTTCTCCCAAGACATCTTCAGTGCGGCAGGTTGAGTACGCTTTATCGATTCCCACCAGTAATCTGCCTCTCCTCGCAACATAAAGGCGGCAAAGGGAACCTTTTGCTCCTCGGAGCAACCCAAGACATCAAATATCTTGGTGATCTGCTTTATCCATGTTTCAGCTACAAGTGGTTTGGGTTCTCCCTTAAACTCCGGTGGTCCCAGCTCCTTAAACTGTTTAGCGGTGACCGCCTGAGAGTTTCCAGTATTTCCACCTACGTTGTGGACAGGAGCCGCTTTCACCTGTTGTTGCATGAATTGCATAAAGCCTCTGAACATTTGATCATTCATCATTTGGTCAGTGTTGTTGTTTGCATGAGGATTGACACCTTCCTGATGCACATTATCCTGATTATTGATATGTGGTGAATCAACAGTCGTCTGTGCTCCATTGCTATTCTCAACATTCTCAGATGCCATTTTCAGATACTGCCACAAAATAAAAATTAATTGATATGTCATATATTATCCTTATATTATGACCGACCAATTAAATACCATGCAAATAAACTTAGGTATGTCATACTAGCGAAGGAATTCCCCGTCTCTCCCCTCCTAGTTCTATTCTCACATCTTAGCCAGGGATCATATCCCTAAGCTCTGATACCAACTGTGACGCCCCCAAAATTAGGTATACATCACCCATCTTGGGTCGTCAGATACATAGTACAGAATACAAATACAACTTATTAATACAACTGTCGTGTACAATACGACAAAACATAAACTGTGAGTTTGAATACAAATATTATCTTCTAGAGAGTATTCATACTCAAAAGGAGTCCTCATTACATTTATTAACACACCATTACATAGAATAGTGAGGACTACTAACTAATACTATCATTCGGACCATCACTCCGTACCCCGACTTGTCCCAGCTACGTTCTCATTTCCTGAAGAGAACAGTGAAAGAAAGGGTGAGCTCAACTAGCCCAGTAAGAAATATTATGACTAAGATAATGCAGAATAAATTATCATTAGCCTTCAACAATGTTAAACTGATAAAATATAATAGACATCAAGTTTAACTGTAGCGGAACAAGCAATCCATTAAAAGAGTCAAGTAGAAAATAAACTCTACTATCTTTTATGATTTTAAAAGTTTTTCAACACTGTAATCGCTGAGACTCAGCTTAATAAAATAATCCACATCATCGAATCACCCCTGCACTACGGCCAAGGATATTCGTGTATTCATTAATGGTCATGATCATGCCAACAACTGTCCATCAATGCACTACGGGCCAATGAGGACTTTTACCACATCATTTGTAACATTACGGTCATGATTATACCGAATAATCCCTGGTCATAATCATACCAAGTCCATCTATGCACTACAGGCCACAGATGACTTTCAACATTTTATAAACATGAGGATGATGACAATGATATAAGAATTCAATAAAACAAGTTCAAGAATTAATTTATCCAGGAATTAACAACGTCCAAATTGTCAACATGATACTGCATTGTGGAGTAAAATTCAAGAATGCTTAGAAGAATATTTTCTTGAAAAGATACTGGATGAAACGCAACTATCAAGGATATTCCACAAATTTCATGGAGTATAGAAGTCAAAACTTAACCAACTGAGTATAATAAAGAATGGAATAACAAAAGAAATCACCATGCATGCGATAGACCGCACAGACAGGTTATTCCAACAGAATAATAAATAATGGAACCAGGTCCGGCGTAAACGCACAGACAGGATATTCCGACAGAATAATAAATAATGGAACCAGGTCCGGTGTAAAACACACAGACAGGATGTTCCAACAGAATAATAATAAAAACGGAACCAGGTCCGGTGTAAAACACACAGACAGGATGTTCCAACAGAATAATAAACGGAACCAGGTCCGGTGTAAAACACACAGACAGGATGTTCCAACAGAATAATAAACGGAACCAGGTCCGGTGTAAAACACACAGACAGGATGTTCCAACAGAATAATAAACGGAACCAGGTCCGGTGTAAAACACACAGACAGGATGTTCCAACAGAATAATAGAAGAATGTCACCAAGTATAGGGTAGACCGCGTATACTGGTTATTCCAACAGAATAATAACGAATGGAATAACAGAAGTTCTCTTCATGAATATAAAAGAAATAATATTCCCTACCTTAAAAGAACTGGATATTGGAAAAGTGATGTAGCAGAATACTTTTAGTCTCTCTCTCTCTTATTCTCTCTATACTTTCTCTCTCTATAGCTTGAATGAATTCGTGAAAAATAATGAAGCCCTAGGCCTCTATTTATAGAAAAACTGAGGGTGGCTCTTGGTCTTAACGAAGGGTCAAATGACTCTTGGTCTTAACGAAGGGTCAAATGACTCTTGGTAATATTGAAGGGACAACTACTATTGACGAAAGTAATTACTATTGACCAAGGTAAATACTATTGACGAAGGTAAATACTATTGACCAAGGTAAATACTATTGACCAAGGTAATTACTATTGACCAAGGTAAATACTATTGACGAAGGTAATTACTATTGACGACGGTAATTACAATTGACGACGGTAATTACTATTGACGAAGAGACTCTTAGATGATGACATATGGCCCCCATAAAATAACCAAACTTACCACAACGTCTCAATAATATAACATATTATACAGATGATACTATGACAATAATTTAAGAGATATGATGCAGCAATTACTGTAGCAATAATTGAGTATAGCTGAGTGACTTCTCACGTAACCATCAATAATCAATACCGTGTGCTACTATACAACCACGCGTATTACTGTACTTTTACTACCAAGTAGTTCAACAGTTTTAACGATTTTAACGGTAACACCTCAGCTGTTATTTTTATTGAAAGATAATTCTGTCGTTTTCTCAATCCGACAATAATTCCGTTGTGGGGTCCACCAATGATTGTGCCGTCGTACGAATATTCTCCGACAAAAAGAATATTCCCCGACCAAACGAATATTTTATAACAACTTGCTTACTTTGCAAAATTTATAAATATTACCCACAACTATAACATTATATCAAATTAACTTCATAATATTCAAAAATGATATTTATAGAAAATTCATCTTTATTTATAAAAGTTGGGGTCTTACACGTGTAGCTCCATGGAAAGGAGTTACAAGATTTGGGAAGAGAGGAAAGCTCAATCCATGATTTATTGGTCCATTTCAGATTCTTGACCGAGTAGGAAATGTGGCCTATAGACTCGCGTTACCTCTAAGTATGTCTCGTGCTCATAATGTTTTTCATATATCTGTGCTTCGTAAATATGTGAAAGACCCGAACCACGTTATTGAGTTAGAACCGGACGAGATAACCGAAGACTTAACGTACGAGGAGGTACCTGTCAAGATCTTGGATAGGAAGGAGCATGTCCTATGCACGAAGGTCATACCATAAGTTAAAGTTTTGTGGAAAAACCATGCTATTGAGGAAATGACCTGGGAGTTGGAAACGGAAATGAAAGCGAGGTATCCTCATCTTTTCGAAACACCAGGTACGTATGTCAATTTCGAGGATGAAATTTCATAAGGAGGGGAGGTTGTAAGACCCCAAATTATTAATAAATGAAATTTAATTTCCTCTATTTATTATTCTGAAATAGTAATGGTTGATTTGATTAATGTGGTCAGTTATGGGTAAAATGCGCAAATATTTTAAATAAGCAAGTGGTTATAAAATATTCATTATTGTCTGGAAATATTCGCTTGGTCGTGAAATATTCTTACTGTCGGAGAATATTCGTACGACGGCGCAGTCTTTTGTGGGCCCCACAACGGAAAGCAATTGGATGAAGAAAACGACAAAAATAAGTTGTTTATAAATAACGGCATAGTTGTTACCGTTAATACTGTTGAAATACCCGGTGGTTAAAATACAGTAATACGCGTTGTTGCACAGTAGCACACGGTATTGCACCAATTATTGATTCTTACGTAAGAAGGCACTACTCAATAATTGTTACAGTAATTACTGTTCAATATTATATTTTATTGATTCAATAATTGCTGCGTTAATAGTTTATATTACTGTTGTTTTAATAATTGTCACTACACAGTATTTTCTATTATCGGAACAATAATTCATATTATCTGAATAATATTATTAGATAACATTATTGGCAATGTCTAGAAAGTTCTGTCTAAGGAGAGGTTTGGTCATCTAATTGCGCGCCAGTAAGGAGAGATCCTTATTGGAAAGCCCCCTCTTTCCTAGGAACGGCCTGGTTGCCAGTACTGTGGTTCTGTAATATTATTTGTGTATAATTAATTATTGATTTATATGATGAGGAAAATAGTGATTTTATGTGGATATAGATGGAAAAATTTTTTAATGTGACAATTGTTGAAAATTAATATTTTATCTTTTTCTGATAAAATAATTCATTTAAATATATTATTTTAATAATATATTGATGGTGATATTTTTACAATAAATGTGGGATATATGAGTATATGAGGAGGAAGAGTATTTTTGTGGCATTAAATGATTAACACATATTTTGTGTGTTGGTGGACACAATTCTTGACCGAAAATTTATTATTGACTGTAAAATCGCCCGTTTGTGAATTTCGGTCAATTTCTGTTTGGAATTTGGAAAAACTTTCTTCTGTAAAGTTGTAGAGAATTAAATTTTCTATAAAAACTCGCGAGATTCGAATTTTCTGACAAAAGGGCTATTTATTATGAATTATTAAAGTTTCGAAGTTCCGAAATAATTAATTTTTGGGAGTTTTAGTTAATTATTTTGAGAAAAACATTTTTTGTATTTTTTTGGACATCATAAACATGTGCAAGGTGGCTGATTTCAGATTTTCTAAGGTGGGCTTGAAAATATATATATATATATATATATATATATATATATATATATATATATATATATATATATATATATATATTATATTAAATTTTCTGCTTTGGTGTTCTAAGCATTTTCCTATAAATAGGGTGCTTAGGTTAGAATTGAAAATCACACCAGAAACACAAGTTTCTCTCTCTATATTAGTGAGCGTATTCTTGTGAGTATTCTAATACTTTGAGTATTGCTATACGGTGCAAGTTCAAGTCATAACCTATATCTAGTGTTTCAACTAGAAGTACTATTTTTGCTGAGGTAATGGATGTTATTTCTTTTTAAATAATATTATTTTCTTCAATATCATTATGCTGAAGTATTGATCTAAACTTTTTATCAAATTTAGAACTTTTCATGTCGGGGTTACTATTCACGAGTTACTATTCACGAGTTACTATTCACCAAAAAATGAAATTTTCTTCTTTTCGTCCAAAATATCTATTCTGGATACTAGCTTTGATTGTATCCATGTTTTGATCATTCTTGAATTTTACTCCACTATGATTATTTATGAGATATTTTTGGACATGAAATAGCTGAAATACGAATCCTTAATATTTATTATTTTATTTCACTGGATTCGTTTCCTTAAAAATATTTTTCATCATCCTCAGTCCTAAATGATGATATAAATGAATATCTTTGGCCTGTAGTGCAAAGATTAATGATTTCTGATGAATATCTTTGGCCCGTAGTGCAAAGATGAACAGGTGTTGAGGTGAACATGACCAACTGATGAATATCTTTGGCCTGTAGTGCAAAGATGACTATTTGATTCAAGATATTTATTGATTGATATTACAGGGATAAAATATTGATGATGAACTTTTAAATTCATAGATAATCGTAGATTTCATTCTCTACGTAACTTTTCTATGAATTATTATTTTCCGCTGCGAATATTGATTTAAAACTTGTTGTCTATTGTATTCTATTAAATTTTTTCCTGTTGAAGACTAACGATAATTTGTTGTATATTATCTTAGTCATAATATTCTTTACTAGGCAAGTTGAGCTCACCCTTTTTCTTGTTGTTCCATTTTCTTCTCAGGAAGCGAGAATGTAGCAAGTACTAGTCGGAGTATGGAATGAAGGTTCTAGGAAGTTGTTTTAGTAGTCCTCACCATTTTTTTTGTAAAATATTATACCAATAATTGTAATGAGGACTTATTTGAGTGTGGATATTGTCTAGATGATAATATTTATATTTACACTCACAGTTTTTATGTTGTATTAATAAAGTTGTAGTTGTTTCTGTACCATGTTATTGACGACTCAGAATGGGTGTTGTATACCTGTTTTGGGGACGTCACACTACTGGCCAAAGGGAACCCATAGTCATGATCATACCAAAAATCTATCCGTCTTTACACTCAAGTCAAAGAGAAATATCATCATTAGGGTTATAAAAATGTTATATATGATAATAAAATCAATATAATCAACATATAGATTTAATCTCAAGAGTAATATTCTTAAATCAACTATAATTTGGTTAGAAAAAGAAACCAATTTTATCGTGAATAGTAACTCATGAATAGTAACTCGTGAATAGTAACTCGTAAATAGTAATCCCGACATAAAAATGTATAAATTCCACAATAAAATTCATACCAATATTTCGGTATAATGATATTGAAAGAATAACATTTCTTAAACTCATAAGATTTTATCACCAATAACCTAAATCCTCATCAAAAATCTACATATACCTCATATAGGATTCTCAAGCCATAAAATCCTATTTTCCAATTTTCTTACTTCACATAACATATTTAATTCATTTACTCATAACTAGTACCTTTTCATGAAAAATACCAAATCAATGTAACCAATTTTTCTTTTCTGGGATTTAGCATAATATAGTTCCATATTGAACATATATTTTTTTCGGAATTTTTAAAACTCATTTACTATTTTTCATATGGCCAAAATAGCCGAATATTTAGATATTTATCAAAAATTGTACTTTTATCCAAAAATTCTGAAATTTATAGAGTATACTTCTATCATTTTCATGTACTCCTAATAAAAATTTTACCAATTTTGGAGTTAACCACAAGGAGTTATAAGCGGTTACTTTTAAAATAGTATTTTTTTGTAAAATTCATAACTCTTAATCTATACATCCAAAAAATACTATTTTTGGACACAATCAATAAAACTCATCAAAATATCATTTCAAATTTTTTTAGAATTTTCTGAAGGTCAGAAGAATTACGAACTGAAAAACATAATAACCCTTAAAATCCCTTACTATCCCTTACCTCAAAAGAGCAATACTTCTGACTGGATATCGGATATGGCGCTGAAGGAAACTTACACTGATGAATATCAACTCACCAAGTATCTAAATACTCACAAAATACACTCGACAATCTAGAGAGAAAAAGAGAGAAAACTTATGAATTCTGGTGTAATTTTCAATTCTAACTTAGCCCTCTATTTATAGGAAAATGTTAGCACGCCGAAGCAGACTTAACCTGTAACCTGATGGCTTTACCTGGTACTATTCTCACCCACCACATTTGAATAAAAATCTCAGTACATTTCTTCACCAACCAAGAGTGGGCCCCACCAATTCTAGAATTTTCTACCAAAATAATTAACTCCGAAAATTCAACAATTTCTGAACCAGTCATCTCGTAAATTTCATAATACATCATACGTTCATTTTTAACGGTTCAAAATTTGTGGACATATACTCAACTTATATATGTATAACATATCCAAATATTACCACGATTCAACGGTCGGATTAAAAATTATAACACTCACAAAATATCTCAAAAATCCTAATTTGATTTTTAATACCTCCGTTCCGACAAAAATACATATAAAATACCTCAACATTAAATCTTTCATTTTTAACCACAAAAATATATCCCTCATTTATATCCACATAAAATAAATATTTCCTTACCATATGAATCAATAATTAATTATTCACAAATAATATTACAGAATCACATTTATGACAACCAGGCCGTTCCTAGGAAAGAGGGGGCTTTCCAATAAAAATTTCTCCTTACTGGCGCGTAATTAAATGACCAAACCTCTCCTTAGACAGAACTTTCTAGACATTGCCAATAATGCTATCTAATAATATTATTCAAATAATATGAATTATTGATCTGATAATAGAGATACTGTGCAGTGACAATTATTGAAACAACAATAATATAAAATATCAACGCAATAATTATTGATTCAATAAAATAAAATATTAAACAGAAATTACAGTAACAATTATTGAGTAGTGTCTTCTCACGTAAGAATCAATAATTGAAAAAAAAATACTATTCAATACTGTGTGCTACTGTACAACTACGCGTATTGTTGTGCAGTTGCTATTGAGTAATTAATCTGTTCGCTAGTTATTCTAGCGGACGTGATGCTTTTTTGTTTACTTGGCTTAGTGGGGATATAAATGTCCAAAAATAATTTTTATCCAGTCCGCTAGAATAACTAGCGGACTCTGGGATGCATTTTTTAATCTGGGCCCTTGACCATTGGTATGGATGGTTAGATGTTATTTGTCATTTTTTAATCCATAGCAAATAGATGTTATGGATCATTGCCCGTATATATATAGTTATCTCCTCTATTACTTGTGTACGTCATATATTTGATGGCTTGATATATGCACCTTTATATTCAATGTTTCTTTCCTGTTCTTCAAATGAGAGTGTAATCACTAATCAGAATTAAAAAAAAAATCATAAATTTAAGAGAAAATATATAGCAACTTATCTTTTAACCCTACCTTAATTTTAATGTTCATAATATAGATCTCACGTTAAATTAAAATATGTTTAACCACTTTTGTTTATTAGTTTAGTTTGAAAAACAAAACTCTAATGTTGGGGCGCGCACGCAATAAAAATGTGACTCATTTTGAGGCGGAGGACAAAAATACGTGTAATGAGTGTATAATTTAACCAATGTAAGTGATGGCTAACAATTGAAAACCCGGCCATGAAAACACGATTAATTGGGAAAACCCAACTCAGTCAAACAGTTCAAACTTAGACGAACAAACCGAATTTGAAAATAAACTCAAGAAACTAATTTTGGAAGAAACCAGACAAGAAATCAAGCAAGTTTGGAGAAGAGGAAGACAAAAAAAGAGCAAACTTTGGAAATTTTTGTACAAAAGTGAGAGACTGTCGTCGAGGTCAGGGCTGATAAAATTAAAACTTCATTCTCGACGGGCACGCCGTCGCTAATAACCCGTCGAGACTATGTCATTAACGACAGCAGTGCCATTGCCACTAATACTTTCTCCCGTCCCCCCTTTATTTCACTCCCCCGCATTATTAATGCGCCAAAAAAAACTCATTACCGACGGCATAATTGTCTTTACTGATGGACTCCCGTCGACACCCATAGCAATTTTGGAGGGAACCAATACATTGACGACAAACATCATTATCGACGGTGTGGTCGTCGCCAAAGAGGTTAATATTCTCGACGGCATATACGCTATCGGTAATACTCATGTCGGCAATGATCCTTTTTTTTGTAGTGATAGAAAGGTACAGAATAACTTGAATAAGGAATTGACACGCTTAGTCCCTGTCTTTAAGATGTTTATTGACCCTTACCACAAAGGTTTACTGAAGGCTATTACCAATTATACCTAACAAAAAATAGGTTTGAGTTGGTTTTGGGTTACACAAAATAGTTATAGGTTGGTTAAGAAACCAAAACCATACCTATATTTAATATGGGTTATGTGGTTTGGATTTAAATGGTTATGGGTCGAATCCAAGTCGACCTATTTTTTAAATTATAATTTCACTAAAATCTTAATTTCTGTTATACTAAAAGAGTCTTATTTTAATTTTTAAACTAAAGTTTGAAACTAAAAATTTTAATTGATGTGACTAATTTAAGTATTAAAAACATTAATTTTGTGATTATATGCATTTTCAAAAAAAATTACATTAATAACTATTATGTTAATTAAAATTAATGAAATTATTGAGAGTTTTATTACAATAATCAGTAAATATTTTTTTTGAAATATATATATAATCAGTAAATATTATTTTTTATGTATTGGTGTGGGTGTGGGCGTGGACGTGGGCGTGGGCGTGGGCGTGGGCGTGGCCGTGGGTGGGGGTGGGTGGGGCGGGGCATGGGGGGTGTATACATAATCAATAAATAATATTTTTTTTTGGGCGTGGGGCGTGGGGCGTGGGGCATGAGGAGTGGGGGAGGGGGCATGGGGGAGGGCGGAGATACATAATCAATAAATATAACCTTTTTTTGGGGAGGGATTGGGGGGCAGGGGTAGCGGGGTAGGGGTGCATACATAATCAATAAATATTATTTTTTAGGGGGGGTGGTGAGGGGTGAGGGGTGAGGGGTGAGGGATGGAGAAATTAAATTAAATTATATAATATAATATAAAACAATTTATGGAGAGAAGGATGAAATTAAATTAAATTATATAATATAAATTGTATAATTTAAATAAATTATTTTAATTAATTAAGGAAGGAGATATTAATTATTTAAATTAGTAGTTCGTTACACTAAAAGTGTTAACTTTATTATGAATTAATTCTATAATTAGTGAAATAGTTTTTATACATTATGACAAATGTATAAATTACAAAAGTATGTAATATGTATATAATGTAATATGTAATATGTATATGTGTTATATAAGAATGTAGTGTAATAATGCATACATGTTGTTGTATTAGCTCTACAAAGTGTAAAAAACTATTATAGACTAATATGAGTCAAAATTAGTTAAACTATATCCAGCCCATATTTGTAATAATAATATGGGTCCAAAACAAAGCCAATCCATAACATAAAAACTAGTTAATCAACCCAATAGATCCAAGTGATTTTAGTTAACTATATGGTTTTCGACCTAAGTTGCCAGGCCTACTAGCAATATACCTCCAGAATATATGTCAAGCTTATATATTAACAGTAATAGCAATTCACATGTGAATCTCAGAAAATATACTGATTTGTAAAGGTTGAAGAAAAAAGAAGATAAATTATTGTTCAGTTTCAAAATTGATAAAAACTGAACTGTTATAATACATCAGTTTACAAAACAAATTATATATGTTATTATCACATCAATTTTGACAGCTTTAAAACCCTTTTGCATCCACAGTGATTAAACACAAACTGTTTAATAATGAATTAGGTCCATTAATATGGTTCGAGTTGTATCTAAAAAGATAAACTCATGGCTCGGTCGAGGCTCCTAGCAACAATGTATACGTGCAAAGTGCGCTTAAAGCGCCAATACAACTTTGCGACACAGAACCCGACCCCGGGACGCGGGCGTATGGTGCTTTGCACCACGTCATTGTGACTAAATCCAAGCCTTCCCTTTAGTACCACAAGTAAATTAAACTATTCTCTTTATACTTATAAAGTATTGAATAGCTTAACTTCTTACCAATGTGAAACTTAAAGGAAAAGGTTTTTTCAAACAACAATGCACCTTTTTATATATCACGCTTTGGATACAATTAAAATACAATATATAATTCTTACTTGAATCATATATTGTTCTCTCTAAATCTCCTTATTATAAACTATTAAATGCACTTGTAATTTTATATAAATCCAACTAATTAATGGGTTTAAATTAAATTTAAAATTGATTAAAACTCATAAAAGAAAAGATGCATTTAACATGTATATATATTGTTGGAAATGGGTTTGACAAAATAAATATTAAAGTATTTTGAGGTTTAATTTATTGTAGGACTCACATTCCGAAAATGTCGGGTTTTTGCATAAATGAGTTCTCCTCAACGAGGAGTATAACGTGGTATATTTATGTATTCAAATCCATTAAGAATTGAATAAAAAAATTGACTCCAAAGTCACTTACTTGAGATGTTGAAAACTGCAAAATCCCACATAGTGTAAGACCCCAACTTTTATAAATAAACATGATTTTTTTATAAATATCATTTTTGAATATTATGGAGTTAATTTGATATAATGTTATAGTTGTGGGTAATATTTATAAATTTTACAAAGTAAGCAAGTTGTTTTAAAATATTCGTTTGGTCGGGGAATATTCTTTTTGTCGGGGAATATTCGTACGACGGCACAATCATTGGTGGACCCCACAACAGAAGTATAGTCGTAGTTAGAAAACGAAAAAATTATCTTTCTATAAAAATAACGGCTGAGGTGTTACCGTTAAAACTGTTGAACTACCCGGTAGTAAAAGTACAGTAATACACGTGGTTGCATAGTAGCACACGGTATTGATTATTGATGCTTATGTGAGAAGTCACTCAGCTATACTCAATTATTGCTACAGCATCATATCTCTTAAATTATTGTCATAGTATCATCTGTATAATATGTTATATTATTAAATCAATAATTGAGATGTTGTGGTAAGTTTGGTTATTTTTTATGGGGGGCCTATATGTCATCATCTAAGAGTCTCTTCGTCAATAGTAATTACCGTCGTCAATAGTATTTATCTTGGTCAATAGTATTTACCTTGGTCAATAGTAATTACCTTCGTCAATAGTATTTACCTTGGTCAATAGTATTTACCTTGGTCAATAGTAATTACCTTCGTCAATAGTATTTACCTTGGTCAATAGTAATTACTTTCGTCAATAGTAGTTGTCCCTTCAATATTACCAAGAGTCATTTGACCCTTCGTTAAGACCAAGAGTCATTTGACCCTTCGTTAAGACCAAGAGCCACCTTCAGTTTTTCTATAAATAGAAGCCTAGGGCTTCATTATTTTTCACGAATTCATTCAAGCTATAGAGAGAGAAAGTATAGAGAGAATAAGAGAGAGAATAAAAGTATTCTGCTACTTCACTTTTCCAATATCCAGTTCTTTTAAGGTAAGGGGTGTTATTCTTTCTTATTCATGAAGAGAACTGTTGATATTTCATTTCTTATTATTCTGTTGGAATAACCTGTATACGCGGTCTACCCTATACTTGGTGACATTATTCTATTATTCTGTTGGAACATCCTGTCTGTGTGTTTTACACCGGACCTGGTTCCATTTTTATTATTATTCTGTTGGAACATCCTGTCTGTGTGTTTTACACCGGACCTGGTTTCGTCTTTATTATGATTCTGTTGGAATATCCTGTCTGTGCATTTTACGCCGGACCTGGTTCCATTATTTATTATTCTGTCAGAATATCATGTCTGTGCGTTTTACGCCGGACCTGGTTCCATTATTTATTATTCTATCGGAATATCCTGTCTGTGCGTTTTACGCAGGACCTGGTTCTATTATTTATTATTCTGTCGGAATACCCTGTCTGTGCGTTTACGCCGGACCTGGTTCCATTATTTATTATTCTGTGGGAATAACCATTTTGTGCGGTCTATCGCATGCATGGTGATTTCTTTTGTTATTCCATTCTTTATTATACTCAGTTAGTTAAGTTTTGACTTCTATACTCCATGAAATTTGTGGAATATCCTTGATAATTGCGTTTCATCTAGTATCTATTCATGAAAATATTCTCCTGATCATTCTTGAATTTTACTCCACAAAGTAGTATCATGTTGACAATTTAGACGTTGTTAATTCTTGAATAAATTAATTCTTGAACTTGTTTTATTGAATTCTTATATCATTGTCATCATCCTCATGTTTATAAATGTTGAAAGTCATCTGTGGCCTGTAGTGCATAGATGGACTTGGTATGATTATGACCAGGGATTATTCGGTGTAATCATGACCGTAATGTTACAAATGATGTGGTAAAAGTCCTCATTGGCCCGTAGTGCATTGATGGACAGTTGTTGGCATGATCATGACCATTAATGAATATACGAATATCCTTGGCCGTAGTGCAGGGGTGATTCGATGATGTGGATTATTTTATTAAGCTGAGTCCCAGCGATCACAGTGTTGAAAATCTTTTAAATCATAAAAGATAGTAGAGTTTATTTTTACTTGACTCTTTTAATGGATTGCTTGTTCCGCTGCAGTTAAACTTGATGTCTATTATATTTTATCAGTTTAACATTGTTGAAGGCTAATGATAATTTATTCTGCATTATCTTAGTCATAATATTTCTTACTGGGCTAGTTGAGCTCACCCTTTCTTTCACTGTTCTCTTCAGGAAATGAGAACGTAGCTGGGGCAAGTCGGGGACGGAGTGATGGTCCAAATGATAGTATTAGTTAGTAGTCCTCACTATTCTATGTAATGGTGTGTTAATAAATGTAATGAGGACTCCTTTTGAGTATGAATACTCTCTAGAAGATAATATTTGTATTCAAACTCACAGTTTATGTTTTGTCGTATTGTACACGACAGTTGTATTAGTAAGTTGTATTTGTATTCTGTACTATGTATCTGACGACCCAAGATGGGTGATGTATACCTAATTTTGGGGGCGTCACAGTTGGTATCAAAGCTTAGGGATATGATCCCTGGCTAAGATGTGAGAATAGAACTAGGAGGGGAGAGACGGGGAATTCCTTCGCTAGTATGACCTACCTAAGTTTATTTGCATGGTATTTAATTGGTCGGTCATAATATAAGGATAAAATATGACATATCAATTAATTTTTATTTTGTGGCAGTATCTGAAAATGGCATCTGAGAATGTTGAGAATAGCAATGGAGCACAGGCGACTGTTGATTCACCACATATCAATAATCAGGATAATGTGCATCAGGAAGGTGACAATCCTCATGCAAACAACAACACTGACCAAATGATGAATGATCAAATGTTCAGAGGCTTTATGCAATTCATGCAACAACAGGTGAAAGCGGCTCCTGTCCACAACGTAGGTGGAAATACTGGAAACTCTCTGACGGTCACCGCTAAACAGTTTAAGGAGCTGGGACCACCAGAGTTTAAGGGAGAACCCAAACCACTTGTAGCTGAAACATGGATAAAGCAGATCACCAAGATATTTGATGTCTTGGGTTGCTCCGAGGAGCAAAAGGTTCCCTTTGCCGCCTTTATGTTGCGAGGAGAGGCAGATTACTGGTGGGAATCGATAAAGCGTACTCAACCTGCCGCACTGAAGATGTCCTGGGAGAAGTTCCAAGAGCTGTTTAACGACAAATACTTTCCCGAGAGTATTCGTCACATGAAGGAGGTGGAGTTCATCAAATTGGAGCAGAATAATATGACCGTGTCGCAGTACGAGGCAAAATTTGCGGAGTTATCCCGGTTTGCGTCCCACCTGGTGGATAATGAAGAAAGAATGACGCGGATGTTTTTAAGAGGTTTGAAGCCGGAGATACGTCAACATCTTGTTTCTCATAAACTGTGTTTGTATTCAGATGTTGTAAATAGGGCTCAGTTGGTGGAGCGCGATAACGAGACAACGCAACCAAAAGAGAGCAGCCGACAAAATGATAATACCAGTGAGAGCAGTCATCGAAGCGGTGACAACAAGCGTGGAGGGAATCAACAGGCCAGAAATGGTAACCACTTCGGTGGTAATCAGGGCCAAACAATAAGAATGGGCATTTCAAGAAGAGGAGATTCAACAATAATGGAAAGACGTCAGCACCAACACCTGTCGTTAAGGAAGGAGAACGACCACCTATCATATGTTTCAAATGCGGAGGGGAGGGGCACATCAGTCCAAACTGCGCGATGCCATCCAAAGCATGTTATAATTGTGGAAGAGAAGGTCATTTAGCCCGATTTTGTCGTTTACCGAAGACAAATTCAGCTAGGATGGAGGCACCAAAGGCCGTCCCAGAAAAGTCAAAACCGGTTGTGCAAGGGAGAGCGTTTGTTGTGAACTCCCAGAAAACAAGGAACCCGAATGAGGTCATCACGGGTAAGCTTATCATAAACTCTAACGAAGTTTATACTTTATTTGATAACGGTTCTACCCATTCTTTTATTTCTCCTACTTGCGCTCATCGATTAAATTTGATTCCGGGGAAATTAGACTTTGACTTAGCTGTTGAAACTCCATTGGGAGAAACCTTCATTACATCCACGGTTTACACATTACCTGTCGATCTGATTTCATTAAAAATACTTGCATTTGACGTGATTCTAGGGATTGATTGGTTAACTACTCATCATGCAAAAATTGATTGTTTTCGTAAGGTTGTTAGCTTTCATATTCCTAATCGACCTATTATGCGAATTTAAGCAACCAAACCATTAAAATCAATCGCTGTCATCTCAAGCCATAAAGCTATTCGTTTATTGAAAAACGGATGTCAAGCTTTCTTAGCTCATATCATAGATCTAAACAAAAATACGTCAGCTTTGAATGATATTTTTGTTGTTAATAAATTTCCTGACGTATTTTCCGAAGAACTTCCTGGCTTACCCCCAGAGCGTGAAATTGAATTTTGTATCGACCTTGAACCCGGTACAAAACCCATTTCCAAAGCCCCATATCGAATGGCTCCTATTGAACTTAGGAGTTAAAGACCCAACTGCAGGAATTGTTAGACATTGGTTTTATTCGTCCTAGTACTTCTCCTTGGGGTGCTCCTGTTCTGTTCGTAAAGAAGAAAGATGGGAGTATGCGACTTTGTATTGATTATCGGGTGTTGAATCATGTCACCATCAAAAATAGGTACTCATTGCCACGTATTGATGACCTGTTTGACCAGTTGCAAGGAGCACAATTCTTTTCAAAGATCGATCTTCGTTTTGGATATCATCAGCTGAAGGTTAGAACTGAGGATATTCCAAAGACTGCCTTCAGAACTCGGTATGGGCATTATGAATTCTTAGTTATGTCTTTTGGATTGACTAATGCTCCTGCTGCCTTCATGGATATGATGAACAGGGTATTCAAGGAATATTTGGATCACTTTGTGGTCGTCTTTATCGATGACATCCTTATTTATTCCAAAAGCCGTGAAGATCATGAGCAACACTTGAGGCTGGTACTCCAAAAGCTTCGTGAATACAAACTTTATGCCAAGTTGAAGAAATGCGAGTTCTGGCTGGAAGAGGTAGCATTCCTTGGGCACGTAGTATCAAGTCGTGGAATATCTGTTGACCCGGCAAAGATTGAAGCAATTCAAAGCTGGGAGCAACCTAAATCAGTAACCGAAGTACGTAGCTTTCTCGGTCTAGCTGGTTATTATCGGAGATTCGTGGAAGGATTTTCTCGAATCGCTACTCCATTAACTCAGCTGACTCGGAAAGATACAAAGTTCGGTTGGAGCGAAGAATGTGAGCAGAGTTTTCAAGAACTCAAGAGGAGACTCATTTCAGCACCTGTTCTAACAATACCATCTGGCTCGGAGGGATTTGTCATCTACAGTGATGCTTCGAGCAAAGGGTTGGGATGCGTTCTCATGCAACATGGAAAAGTCATAGCCTATGCATCAAGACAACTCAAGGAATATGAGAGGAATTATCCTACTCATGATCTAGAGTTGGCAGCTGTTGTCTTTGCACTTAAAATTTGGAGGCATTACTTGTATGGGGAGAAGGTGGAGATCTTTACGGATCATAAAAGCCTCAAATATTTCTTCACTCAAAAGGAACTCAACATGCGACAACGACGTTGGCTTGAACTGTTGAAAGATTATGATCATACCATTCAATACCATCCTGGAAAAGCGAACGTGGTAGCTGACGCATTGAGTAGAAGATCATATGCAGGTACAAGTGCAATATTAACAACGCAAAGGCCCATTTTGTGTGACTTGCAAAGGATGGAGATAGAGTTAAAGACTCCAGGGACCCATGTGATGATGGCGAATATACGAGTAGAACCAACTTTAATCGATAAAGTTAAAGCTGCTCAAGCTACAGACCTGGAGCTGATGCGTATGAGGAAGAAAGTGCAAGAAGGTGCTATGCCGGAAGCAAGAATCGATGAAGAAGGAATACTTCGAGTCAACTCCAGACTTTGTGTTCCTAACAACCCTGATTTAAAGTATGAAATCATGATGGAGGCGCACAACACACCGTTTGCAATCCATCCTGGAAGTACCAAAATGTATCATGATCTTCGTCATACATTTTGGTGGAGCAATATGAAGAGAGAGATAGCGTTGTTTATCTCAAGGTGTCTAACTTGTCAACGAGTCAAAGCGGAGCATCAAGTACCAAAAGGTCCATTGCAACCACTTGAAATTCCAGAATGGAAGTGGGAGCACATTACCATGGATTTCGTTACCGGTCTTCCTAAGGTTTCTCAAGGTATTGATGCGATTTGGGTCATTGTTGATAGATTGACCAAGTCTGCTCATTTCTTACCGATACGAGAAACTTATACACTTGAACGTCTTGCTCGTATGTACATAAACGAGATTGTAAGACTGCATGGTATGCCAGTATCCATAGTTTCTGATCGAGACCCAAGATTCACTTCACGATTTTGGGTTAGTTTACAAAAAGCTATGGGCACGGATTTACGATTTAGTTCGGCATATCATCCTCAGACGGACGGACAATCAGAGAGGACTATTCAAACTCTAGAAGATCTATTAAGACTCTGTGTCTTTGACTTCAAGGGAAGTTGGGACAAGTTCTTACCATTGGTGGAGTTTTCCTACAACAACAGTTATCAAGCAAGTATTGGCATGGCTCCATTCGAAGCATTGTATGGAAGAAAATGTCGTTCTCCAGTATGCTGGGATGAGGTGGGTGAAGCAACGTTGTTGGGACCGGAGTTGGTACGTATGACTACAGAAAAGATTCAAACGATCCGACAACGTATAAAAACCTCACAAGATCGACAAAAGAGTTATGCTGATCTTCATCGAAAGGACGTGGAATTTGATGTAGGAGATCATGTGTTCTTACGTGTTGCTCCATGGAAAGGAGTTACGAGATTTGGAAAAAGAGGAAAGCTCAATCCTCGATTCATCGGTCCATTTTTAATCCTCGATCGAGTAGGAACTGTGGCTTATAGACTCGCTTTACCGCCAAGTATGTCTCGTGTTCATAACGTTTTTCACATATCCATGTTACGCAAATATGTGGAAGACCCGAACCACATTATTGAGTTAGAACCGGACGAAATAGCGGAGGATTTGACGTATGAAGAAGTTCCTGTTCAAATCTTGGATAAGAAGGAACATATTCTACGCTCCAAGGTTATACCTCAAGTCAAAGTTTTGTGGAGAAACCACGATGTTGAGGAAATGACTTGGGAGTTAGAATCTGAAATGAAATCAAGGTATCCTTACCTCTTCGACATACCAGGTACGTACCCTAATTTCGAGGGCGAAATTTCATAAGAAGGGGAGGTTGTAAGACCCCAACTTTTATAAATAAAGATGAATTTTCTATAAATATCATTTTTGAATATTATGGAGTTAATTTGATATAATGTTATAGTTGTGGGTAATATTTATAAATTTTACAAAGTAAGCAAGTTGTTTTAAAATATTCGTTTGGTCGGGGAATATTCTTTTTGTCGGGAATATTCGTACGACGGCACAATCATTGGTGGACCCCACAACAGAATTATAGTCGTATTGAGAAAACGACAAAATTATCTTTCTATAAAAATAACGGCTGAGGTGTTACCGTTAAAACTGTTAAAACTGTTGAACTACCGGTAGTAAAAGTACAGTAATACGCGTGGTTGCATAGTAGCATACGGTATTGATTATTGATGCTTACGTGAGAAGTCACTCAGCTATACTCAATTATTGCTACAGTAATTGCTGCATCATATCTCTTAAATTATTGTCATAGTATCATCTGTATAATATGTTATATTATTAAATCAATAATTGAGACGTTGTGGTAAGTTTGGTTATTTTTTATGGGGGGCCCATATGTCATCATCTAAGAGTCTCTTCTTCAATAGTAATTACCGTCGTCAATAGTATTTACCTTGGTCAATAGTATTTACCTTGGTCAATAGTAATTACCTTCGTCAATAGTATTTACCTTGGTCAATAGTATTTACCTTGGTCAATAGTAATTACCTTTGTCAATAGTATTTACCTTGGTCAATAGTAATTACTTTCATCAATAGTAGTTGTCCCTTCAATATTACCAAGAGTCATTTGACCCTTCGTTAAGACCAAGAGTCATTTGACCCTTCGTTAAGACCAAGAGCCACCTTCAGTTTTTCTATAAATAGAGGCCTAGGGCTTCATTATTTTTTACGAATTCATTCAAGTTATAGAGAGAGAAAGTATAGAGAGAATAAGAGAGAGAGAATAAAAGTATTCTGCTACTTCACTTTTCTAATATCCAGTTCTTTTAAGGTAAGGGGTGTTATTCTTTCTTATTCATGAAGAGAACTGTTGTTATTTCATTTCTTATTATTCTGTTGGAATAACCTGTATACGTGGTCTAACCTATACTTGGTGACATTCTTCTATTATTCTGTTGGAACATCCTGTCTGTGTGTTTTACACCGGACCTGGTTCCATTTTTATTATTATTCTGTTGGAACATCCTGTCTGTGTATTTTACACCGGACCTGGTTCCGTCTTTATTATGATTCTGTTGGAATATCCTGTCTGTGCGTTTTACGCCGGACCTGGTTCCATTATTTATTATTCTGTCGGAATATCCTGTCTGTGCGTTTTACGCCGGACCTGGTTCCATTATTTATTATTCTGTGGGAATAACCTATCTGTGCGGTCTATCGCATGCATGGTGATTTCTTTTGTTATTCCATTCTTTATTATACTCAGTTAGTTAAGTTTTGACTTCTATACTCCATAAAATTTATGGAATATCCTTGATAATTGCGTTTCATCTAGTATCTATTCATGAAAATATTCTCCTGATCATTCTTGAATTTTACTCCACAAAGTAGTATCATGTTGACAATTTGGACGTTGTTAATTCTTGAATAAATTAATTCTTGAACTTGTTTTATTGAATTCTTATATCATTGTCATCATCCTCATGTTTATATTCTGTTGAAAGTCATCTGTGGCCTGTAGTGCATAGATGGACTTGGTATGATTATGACCAGGGATTATTCGGTGTAATCATGATCGTAATGTTACAAATGATGTGGTAAAAGTCCTCATTGGCCCGTAGTGCATTGATGGACAGTTGTTGGCATGATCATGACCATTAATGAATATACGAATATCCTTGGCCGTAGTGCAGGGGTGATTCGATGATGTGGATTATTTTATTAAGCTGAGTCCCAGCGATCACAGTGTTGGAAAATCTTTTAAATCATAAAAGATAGTAGAGTTTGTTTTCTACTTGACTCTTTTAATGGATTGCTTGTTCCGCTGCAGTTAAAATTGATGTCTATTATATTTTATCAGTTTAACATTGTTGAAGGCTAATGATAATTTATTCTGCATTATCTTAGTCATAATATTTCTTACTGGGCTAGTTGAGCTCACCCTTTCTTTCACTGTTCTTTTCAGGAAATGAGAACGTAGCTGGGACAAGTCGGGGGACGGAGTGATGGTCCAAATGATAGTATTAGTTAGTAGTCCTCACTATTCTATGTAATGGTGTGTTAATAAATATAATGAGGACTCCTTTTGAGTATGAATACTCTCTAGAAGATAATATTTGTATTCAAACTCACAGTTTATGTTTTGTCGTATTGTACACGACAGTTGTATTAGTAATTTGTATTTGTATTCTGTACTATGTATCTGACGACCCAAGATGGGTGATGTATACCTAATTTTGGGGGCGTCACACATAGGGCATTAGAGAAAAAAATGAAGTCTTTATATATGGGATGTTTACTCAATGGGAAGGGCCCCAAGGGGCACCCCACTTTTGTGAAAGGGAGAGGACCTAGCCAAGACATAGTTCAAATCCACACGCGCGCGCCGCCACCGTCCGTCCGGTTGGTCGGGTCGGGCCGGGCCGGGCTTGGGTTCAGGTGGGTGGGTCATGTTATATAACTTTTTGGCAAAATTTATTTAATAAATTATCAGATTTTGTTTTAAGTTATTATCAATAATACGTAGTTTTGACGCGTCCTAACGGTAATAAACTACCTAATTATTCTATAAATATTACATGTGGGCGCGCATTATGGATACGTTTTATTTTTCCCGTTCCTTCCTTTCTGAAAAATTTTCCGTTCCTTCCTTTCTGAAAAATCCCGTTCCTTCCCTTCTGTAAAATCCCGTTTCTGCAGATTGTTCCCTTTTCCCGTTTGACAGAGTCCCGTTCTACAAAGAATTTTCCCGTCCCGTACTCTGCTAATCCCGTTTCTGTTCTACAAATTTCGTTTTGGTGTGAGGGTTTTCCCTTTATTTTATTTACATGCATCAATATTATAACTTGTAGTTTTCATGCATCATTAAAATAAGTTCAGTACATAAACATAGAATTTGGTTCGATGTGTTCTTTATTTTTAAGTGCTTCTAATTAAGAACTGGAAATCTGTTTTATTTTGGGAAGCAATTATTCAATTAATCCTTAGCACCTGTGAGGGAATAAATTTGTTTTAAGGAGACTTTGTGAATTCAAAGGACTCGGATTTATTTATTAATATTTTAGCTGTTATATATATATAAAATTATGTTATGTTTTATCATTTATATATATATATATATATATATATATATTAAATAATACTATATATTACAGATAACAATCTTAAAGCAAATTTATATTCTGTAATAGTAGTATTATTTAATCTATTAATATTCTAGAAATTGTTTGCATATTAATAGATACTATTCTGTTTTATATATATTAGTGTATATATATTCGGGTTCATTATTTATATTAATATACTGAACTAAGATATATTACACCTGATGTACTACAAGTAATGAATAGCTATATATCACAGTTTAGGATATAGTTATTTCCATTCTTTAAGGTTCATTGTTTATATATCAATATTCTGTTAATTTATTAATGTTCTGACTTTGAATTACAGGCATATTATATGTATTAATTAATTGTTTGCATGCTAATTCTGTTATTTTATATGTGCAGAATATTATATATATATATATATATATATATATATATATATATATATATATATATATATATATATATATATATATATATATATATTACATGTAAATTGAGTTTTATATTATGTTCCATGTTAATTGATTATATGTTAATGTTCTGTTATTTTGTATTAGTTTATTATGTTCCATGTTATTTTGTATTTTTGTTACATGAATTGGATTTTAACAAAACCTGTCCAACTTTAGAATACAATTTTTTTTTAAAACAGAAATTTGTAAACTGAATTTGGATTTGTGCTATACAAATTTGTAAAACAAAATTTGTGAACAAATTTTCTACAACAGAAATTTTGTAAACAAAATTTGTTGTTTGAATTCTGTTAAATTTTTGTACAACAGAAATTTATTTCTGATTATTGATAGTCTTTATTTGTATAACAAAAATGGCATCTACTAGTATCATACCTGCCGTTAGTGTGTCTCATGGAGAAAAGCCTGAAAAGTTCAATGGAACTGATTTCAAGCGTTAGCAACAAAAGATGCTCTTCTATCTCACAACACTGAACTTGGCAAGGCTTCTATAAGAGGATTGTCCTACTCTTGTTGAAGGGGAAACTGACAAGGAAAAAGTGGCTGCTGTTGATGCATGGAAACATGCAGATTTCCTTTGCAGGAACTATGTGATGAATGGTTTAGATAATACATTATATAATGTATATTGTACAATTCAAACTGCAAAAGAACTTTGGGAATCTTTAGACAAGAAATATAAAACTGAAGATGCTGGCATGAAAAAAATTTATTGTTGGTAGATTTCTTGACTATAAAATGGTATATTCTAAAGCAGTTATCACTCAGGTTCAAAAATTACAAGTAATTCTACATGACATTCATTCTGAAGGAATGTCATTAAGTGATTCATTCCAAGTTGCTACAATGATTGAGAAACTTCCACCATCATAGAAAGATTTCAAGAATTATCTGAAGCATAAACGCAAAGAGATGAATCTTGAAGAACTGATTATGCGACTTAGGATTGAAGAGGACAATCGAGGATCTGAGAAGAAGAGTGGGAAAAACTTCATTGAAGCAAAGACAAATGCGGTAGAACAAAGGTCAAACAACAATAAAAGGAAGCGTGAAGGTAAAGATGCTTTCAAGGCCAAGAAGAAATTCAAAGGCAAGTGCTTCAACTGTGGCATCCAAGGACATAAATCAAGTGAATGTCGCAAGCCAAAGAAGTTCAAGAAAGAGCAAAAGCCTCAAGAAAATGTGACAGAACTGGATAAGCTTTCTGAAAATGTTTCAGACATTAATCTTTCTGCAGTTGTATCTGAATATAATTTGGTAGGAAACCCCAAAGAATGGTACGTGGACACTAGGGCTACTCGCCACATTTGTTCCAACAAATGGATGTTTTCTACATACAAACCAGTAGAAAATGGTGATCAACTATTCATGGGAAACTCCTCAAGTTCAAATGTTGAAGGACGTGGAAAGATTGTACTGAAAATGACATCTGGCAAAGAACTGACTTTGAACAAAGTGCTTCATGTGCCAGATATTCGCAAAAATCTAGTTTCTGGGTCACTACTTAGCAAGAATGGCTTCAAGTTGGTGTTTGTGTCTGATAAATTTATACTTACTAAAAATGATATGTTTGTAGGAAAGGGCTACATGATTGATGGGCTCTTTAAGATGAATGTTATGACTGTTGCACCGAAGTCTATTGATAATAATAAAATTAATTCTTCTGCTTACTTGTTAGAATCTTCAAATATATGGCATGCTAGATTATAGGACATGTTAATTATAATACTTTGCGTAGATTAATTAATTTAGAATTCTTGCCTAAATTTGATATTAATCAAAAACATAAATGTGAAATTTGTGTGGAATCAAAAATGACAAGATTACCTTTTCATTATGTTGAAAAGAAAACTGAACCTCTAGATTTAATTCACACTGATATATGTGATTTAAATTTTGTTCAAATAAGAGGTAGGAAAAGATATTTCATTACCTTTATTGATGATTGCACGATATTGTTATGTATATTTGCTAAGAAGCAAAGATGAGGCTGGCTATAGAAATGTTTCAACTTTATAAAAATGAAGTTGAAAATCAACTTAGCAAAAAGATTAAAGCAATAAGAAGCGATAGAGGTGGTGAATATAAATCACCATTTGAAGAGATATGCTATACTCATGGTATTATTCACCAAACAACCGCTCCTTATTCACCTCAATCTAACGGTATTGCTGAATGCAAGAACCGAACATTGAAAGAAATGTTGAATGCTATGTTAAACAGTTTTGGAGCACCCCATAATTTGTGGGGGGAAGCTTTGCTTTCTGCCAATTATATTCTTAATAAAGTGCCTCATAAGAAAACTCACAAAACACCTTATGAATTATGAAAAGGTCATAGACCTTGGTATAAATACTTACAAGTGTGGGGGATGTCTATCAAAAGTGATGGTTTCTAAACCTAAAAAGGTTAAGTTATGACCAAAAATAATTGATTGTGTATTCATTGGTTATGCAAATAACAGGAGTGCTTATCGCTTTCTTGTTCATAAATCTGAAATTTCTGATATTCATGTTAATACTTTTATTGAATCGAGAGATGCATCATTCTTTGAAAATATGTTTCCATATAATATGAATAATGATACAAATTCAAACAAAAGACCTTTGGATGCTACTAGTAATAATCCTGAAAATATAGACAAAGAGTCGGTATTGGTGAGCCTAGACGTAGCAAAAGAGCAAGGACTTCAAAGTCTTTTGGTCTGGATTTTCTAACATTTTTGTTAGAAAATGATCCTCAAACGTACAAGGAAGCAATATCCTCTCCAGATGCTTCTCATCGGAAAGAAGCTATTAATAGTGAAATTGAGTCCATTATACAAAATCATACATGGGAATTGGTGGATCTTCCACCTGGTTCCAAACCCTTAGGGTATAAATGGATCTTCAAAAAGAAGATGAAAGCTGATGGTTCAATTGATAAATACAAAGCAAGGCTTGTTGTTAAAGGCTATAGACAACAGTAAGGATTAGATTATTTCGACACTTATTCACCTGTTACAAGAATCACATCTATTCGAATGCGAATAGCAATAACATCTTTAAATAGACTTGAAATACATCAAATGGATGTAAAAACTGCATTCTTAAATGGTGAATTAGGTGAAGAAATATATATGGAACAACCCGAAGGTTTCATAGCTCCTTGACAAGAGAGGAAAGTATGCAAACTTGTTAAATCTGTGTATGGATTAAAATAAGCACCAAAACAATGGCATTAGAAATTTGATAAAGTTATGTTATCAAATGGATTTAAAATCAATGAGTATGACAAATGTGTTTATGTCAGAAGTACTCAAAAGGAATATGTCATTGTTTGTATTTATGTGGATGATATGTTAATCATGGGTAGCAACAATGAAGTTATCAACTCTACCAAACGTATGTTGTCAAATAGATTTGACATGAAAGACTTGGGGTTGCTGATATAATATTAGGAATCAAGATTTCTAGAACATCTGATGGAATTATATTATCTCAAACTCATTATATTGAAAAAATACTTGAAAATTTTAATGAGTATAATATAATTCTAAATAAGACCCCAGTTGATATAAATCTTCATCTAGCTAAAAATAAAGGTGATAGCATATCTCAATTAGAATATTCTCGTATAATAGGCAGTTTAATGTATGTCATGAACTGTACTAGACCAGATATAGCTTATTCGGTAAGTAAGCTAAGTCGGTATACGAGCAATCCTGGTAAAGATCACTGGAAAGCTATTTTGAGAGTTTTGGGATATTTAAAACATACTCAAAAATATGAATTGCACTATACAAGATATCCATCAGTATTGGAAGGATATAGTGATGCTAATTGGATATCTGACAATAAAGACTCGAAATCCACAAGTGGATATGTCTTTACCCTTGGAGGTGCAGCAGTATCTTGGAAATCCTCAAAACAAACGTGTATTGCTAGGTCTACAATGGAATCGAAATTCATTGTGTTAGACAAAGCTGGAGAAGAAGCTGAGTGGCTTCGTAATTTTTTAGAGAATATTCCAAATTGGTCAAGACCTGTGCCAGCTATATGTATACACTGTGATAGCCAATCAGCGATTGGAAGAGCATATAGTCATTTATATAACGGTAAGTCACGCCATATACGACGAAGATATAATACCGTTAGACAATTGCTCTCAAATGGAATTATTTCAATTGACTATGTAAAGTCAAAAGATAATATTGCAGATCCGCTTACGAAAGGTTTAACAAGAGAACAAGTGAAAAAATCATCGAAAGGTATGGGTTTAAAGCCTACTGTTTAAATAAGAGTCGTCATAGTGGCAACCCAACCTAGCAGACTGGAGATCCCAAGATCTAAGTTCAATGGGCAAACCGAACTATGTAGTATTCAGTAAAGCACTCAGGAGAATTTACTCCTAACCATTTCTATTATGAGACAGTGCATATCTGCCGCAAAAATTAGGATAAGTTACACTTTTAATGATTTTTATATCTTGAAATACGTTCAAGTGGAGTATTGCAGGATACTCTTGATAAAAGTCACCTACATGAGTAAGAAGGGGGCCACTTCTGTGAGAATTTTAAAGGCTGAATTTTCTAATATACTCACAGAACCAAGAGGTGTTTCAAGGCCAAAATGAACACAAATGTGAGAACCAACTATGTCTGAAGAGATATTTTGTGAATTCTATTGTCTTGGTTTACACGAAAAGCTGACAGTTCAAAGACATCAAGTCTACTAATTAGCCAAGTAAATTCGATAGATTTTACTAGGGCAAGTTCAAAGCCACTAGGCTACTTAACCTGATGAAATATCTTTTCTCATGTACTTGAACTAGTGTCTGCATATTCATAACGTATTTTACATTTTGTAAAGCCAATTTTACATTCATGTGGGGGATTGTTGGAAATGGGTTTTTACAAAATAAATATTAAAGCATTTTGAGGCTTAATTTATTGTAGGACCCACATTCTGAAAATGTCGAGTTTTTGCACAAATGTGTTCTCCTCAACGAGAAGTATAACGTGGTATATTTATGTATTCAAATCCATTAAGAATTGAATGAAAAAATTGACTCCAAAGTCACTTACTTGAAATGTTAAAAACTGCAAAGTCCCACATAGGGCATTAGAGGAAAAAATGAAGTCTTTATACATAGGATGTTTGCTCAATGAGAAGGGTCCCAAGGGGCACCCCACTTTTGTGGAAGGGAGAGGACCTAGCCAAGGCATGGTTCAAACCCACACGCGCGTCACCGCCGTCCTTTCGGTTGGTCGGGCCGGGCCGGGCTAGGGTTCGGGTGGGTGGGTCATGATATATAATTTTTTGGATAAAATTTGTTTAATAAATTATCAGATTTTGTTTTAAGTTATTATCAATACTACGTAGTTTTGACGCGTCCTAACGGTAATAAACTGCCTAATTATTCTATAAATATTACATGTGGGCGCGCATTATGGATACGTTTTATTTTTCTCGTTCCTTCCTTTCTGAAAAATTTTCCCATTCCTTCCTTTCTGAAAAATCATTTTCCTTCCCTTATGCAAAATCCCGTTTCTGCAAATTGTTCCCGTTTCCTGTTTGACAGAGTCTCGTTCTGCAGTTCCGTTCTGCAAAGAATTTTCTCGTCCCGTACTCTGCTAATCCCGTTTCTATTCTACAAATTTCGTTTTGGTGTGAGGTTTTTTCCCTTTATTTTATTTGCATGCATCAATATTATAACTTGTAGTTTTCATGCATCATTAATATAAGTTCAGTACATAAACATAGAATTTGGTTCGATGTGTTCTTAATTTTGAAGTGCTTCTAATTAAGAATTGAAAATTCGTTTTATTTTGGGAAGCAATTATTCAATTAATCCTTAGCACATGTGAGAGAATAAATTTGCTTTAAGGAGACTTTGTGAATTCAAAGGACTCGAATTTATTAATTAATATTTTCTGTGTTATATATATATATAAAATTATGTTCTGTTTTATCATATTTATATATATTAAATAATACTATATATTACAGATAACATATATATATATATATATATATATATATATATATATATATATATATATATATATATGTTGTGTTGCCATGCATATTTATATATGACTCACTTTTTTATTTTTTTATTTTTTGGACATGAGAAAAAATTAAAGAATAGAATATGGCTGATTGGAGTCCTAGAAAATGAAACAAATTAAAGTGGTAGCTAGCTATAGATACAAGACATTGAAAGAGAATCCAAGCCAAGGGGATAGGGAGGGGGACCTGTAAAAGATTCGTCTGCATTGATCGATCATCAGCTTTTTCAAAGCAAACCTCACGATTGAAAAAGTGAGAAGTACTAAGATATAAGTTGGCATCCATTTCTTCAAATACAATTTTTCACAAGTCTTATCCGTCTAATCATATATATACTGTACTGTTAACGTTTCTTTTTCGTTCAGCTGGCTTTGGAAGTGGTGACCCGTCGTTGCCGTCGGGGTGCTCTCCGGCGTAAAAATAAGTGTCGAGTCTTTATAAGAAAAAGGTTAACAATGAAAGTCTTTAGAGTTAGAAGAGAGATGAATAATAACTTACCTTTTTATATGGTACAAAAGAAGTTTATAGATGGAGGGTTTGACACCAAAGGTTGGCGCATAAGGGCGTCCGACCTTGTTATGTGCGTCGTGCCACATGCTAGTTTGTGAGAGGCGAGTGGTGGGATAGATGTCACCAGGTGTTGACATGACAGGTGTAAGGTTCCATGCTTCTATGTGTATTTAATATGTGGTAGACTTTGGTCGGCGATTTGAGTTGTGGTTTATGGTTATAACCGATGATTTGTATTCGGATCTTCGACACCAGACTTCTGGCCGAATTGAGTCTGAGTGTGGTATATCCTAACATATACCCTTCGTACACAAAAATTAGTCTCATGTTAAACCTAAACAGACTCAGATTTATTAATTACTTTTTACAGTAAGTTTTTATTCAGTGTCAAATTTTAGGAATATTTTCTTTTTTTTGAAAAATATGTGCCACGAGATGTTCATCATGATAATCTATAGTTTCTCCATCAACATGCAGTATTTTGTCATGCCTCAACTTAAAAGAAAAAAAAAGGTGTGCATTTCACTTATCTCGCCAAAAGTATAAGGTGCATTATTTAATTCAAACCAAAATTCAGGGTGAAAATCAATTTTATAACTAAGTTTAGGGTAGAAATTAGAATTTAGTCTTGTATTAAACCGGTGCCTGAGCTACTAGGCTAACAAAGGAACAACTTAAAGGACAAGAACACCTAAAAAATAGCTAGACAAACCCCATCCCGGACAACAAAATGTACAACAAAGTATGATTTGTTAAAGAAAAAATACAGACTTTCTTAATATACGTGCAAAGAAATAAAGTGACTACAATTTGACAACCAAATAAGTAAGGTTCAATTGATCGAGAAAAACGATAAATTCACAACAGAAAATGATATTTTCATATAAAAATCGTCGTTATAAATCATATAGCGACTGTTTTTACCATCGCTATATATCTATAGCGACGCGTTCTATGGAGAAATATCAAAAAGTGTTGTGGAAATATCAATTTTCTTGATCAATCATTTCGTGGTTTTCTAGAACAAACTTATTTTAACTATATATAATTGTACCAATTTTCTAGGGAAATTAAAGAAGTGTTGCTATTTTCATTAGCATTGGATAATTTATGAGTGATTATTATTATTATTATTATTATTATTATTATAGTAAACCTTTAATTCGTGCAGAATCTTATGCTAAAACCTTGACACTGCAAAATGGAAAATAAAAATAACATTACAAAATGATGTCATGATGATAAAGGTTTTTAATTTATTGGGCCTGATTTTCTAGCTTGTCCACATAGCGGATTTATTGAATGATCAGGCCTAGTCTTTTAGTGGACCAGAGTGTGGAGGCGCTGGCCTAATTTATTCATTCTAAGAAGTCCCATTTGATTCTTCAAATTAGTGTATAAGAAAAATGAGAGAAAGCCTAATTTGACTTTCTGAAATTTGTAGGTATATTATGCTTTGTTAGAGACGTAATCAGATTATAGACATAATATTTTTTATAAATTAAAAACAAAATATAAGTTTCTACAACTATAATATTACAAATTAAATTAAAAATTAAAATAAAATCAAAAGACCGAACGGATACTATTATTCTTATATAGACCATGTTTTAAGTCGGTAGAGAAAGTATTTATTCCTAAACTGCATGTTTAAGATTAAATCTACTAATTTCCAACTATAATCTTTCAAGGCAGTAAAAGACGAGTTCAAACTCCAAATAAAAATTAAGAATATTAATTTATACTCCCATATGATATAATCATACAAGTACATATATATACGCACATCCTAATTAAGGTCAAAAACATGCACAAGCTTTACATTATTAAACAGAACATTGGATATATAAACCAGGCACAAGCACAACAACATATGCAAATGTGGCTTATTATCACAACCAAGCCTTATGACCACCCCAACACACACTGTTTTAATTAATTTGTACACACACACACACATATATATATATATATATATATATAGCCTCATAATTATATAACCATAAAACTAAAGTCGTGACTTAATTAATCAGCTCCGGGCTTTTTCCCCTTGCGCTGCCCCAATGCGCTGGCGCAATTCTTCCCAACGCGGCCATCAGTTTGAACGTTATCATCCCACAGCCGGCCACTTTTAAGCCCTTTCGCTTGATGGAAATCAACATTACCTGCTCCTGATCGTAGCGTTTTCGCCCAATCAAACTTCTTGCAACTAGCAGCAACCAAATTTCGTCGCGTGTTTTCTCCTGATAATTTAGAACTCCTAGACATATTTTCGCGAGCTTCTTTTTTGGTCTCTTTAATTTCAATTTTGGTCCCTCCATCCATTTTAATGTTAATGTTAACCTCCGATAGAGCTTTATTCTTTCTGCCTTGTTGATTTTTGGTACCTGCAGGTTGTTCAGATAATTCTCTGGCTAATTCCCTCTCTTTTTGTTGTTGATAGAGCCGGTGCAACCTTAGGCCCAGACGGTATATCTCATCCTTAAGTTCGGCCTCCAATTCTCTCTCCACATCCAACTCTAGCTCCCCTCGAATTTTCAATTCCTCAGCAGACATCACTTATGTAACCAAATATATATGCTACCTACCTACTCATGTCACGCACAAAACTTTTCATTAGTACGTACATTAGTCATCAAATATTCAAATAATCACACAAAAAATAAATAAATACACTCACCGTACGTCTAATCAAACCGCGAAAGTTTATAATTTCATTAATCCTTAGACTTGAAGAAAAAATATATCTCCAACAATCAGAAATATCAAATTATCACCAAAGCTTGAATCATATATAGAAGGTGATAAACCTAGCATATATAAAAATTTATATATATGCTGTGATTTGTCCCTTTGTTAAGCTGATTCAGAATATTTTTAAACTATAGAAGAACGATAGGGACTCTAGAGTTATAGTTGGAATGAAGAAGACATAAGATGGAATGTTAGTAGAAAGAATGACAGTTGAGGTGGTAGTTTTAGTTTGGTTATTCAAATTTAGGCGCCAAATGTCTCTACGACTAAATGGAAATTAATGGCCAATAATACAAATTTATGTAGGGATTATTCTTTGTAGTGCTTTACGTGGAAGGAATAATGGGTTTGGGTTGCACTTAAAGCACAATCTATATGGGGTTATACTCCCATGTCTTTGATGTGAACGTCCGGGGAGGACGGTCTCTCCCTTGTAATTAATATTGGCTGAATATATATTTATATAATAAAACAGAGCGGCTCAAATCTTAAGGCTTCAACATCCAACTGCCTCAAATCAGTTTAAACTTCAATATAACGGCCTCAAATATATATATAAGCACTGATCCATAGTTAACGTTGTAAATTTAAATTTATTCTTATAACAAAACGTGACCGTCCAATCGTAAATTTAACGGTGAAAATTATCCCCCGTCCACAATTTAATATTGCAGTCTACATAACTAAAGTGCAAATTCAAAAATTATCAAAACACCTTTCAAGATCTACACTTGAATAATGAGGACGATTAATTTCAAAATATTCAGTATATTATCATAATATTGAAATTAATAATATTTCGATCCGCACTTTAATTGTGCGGACGATAACGCGCAACATTTAAACCATTTATCGGATTTACAAGTCTCACCCAGCAGATCCCTCTCGCCCTTGCATTTTGATCTGTTCTGATCCCAAGAAGCAACATCACTAAGCGTTCTCCCGAAACTATCTTCATCATCTTCAATCAGTTCTATATCCTTGCCATCCCCGTATATCGTCAAATGGTGACCACCCCAATCTGCCAAATCGTCTGCATGCGGCTTGATTGAAACCATTTCAAACACTTCTTGTGACACCGAACCTAGCAGCTTCGACGGGATTTTCCCAAGTTCATTTCTCAATTCCTTTACTTGCTTCAAAACCGAGTGCTGTAAATCTCCACTTCACGGTCGGCACAATTAAAGTGTGGATGGTAATATTACAAAAATGTCACTAATTTGAATATTATGATAATATATTGAATATTTTAAAACATATAGTGCAAATTTTTAAGAACGTTATGATAATTTTTAATCCGTAGTATTAAACTGTTGTCAGGAGATAATTTTCATCGTTAGATTCGAGATTGAACGGACACAATCTTATTTAATCAAATTTATAACGTTAGTTACGGATCAGTCCCTATATATATATATACATAAATTATCCCGTCCACACTTTAATTTGGGGACACCTGCACTTTAGTAGCACGGATTATAAGAGTGTCACAAATGCCCTTTGTCATCAGCACTACTAAAATGTGGATGGACATAATTAAATTGTGGAAAAAGAATCGCTTCTTTTTTATACACAAACCTATTCTCAATTTAATTTTAATTAGTCAGCCATCCACATTATGATCTGCTGATCGGTCGGTGGCAGGAGTTTCTTCTCCAATTGATTGTTGTTCCAATTATAAACAAGAGATACATTGAATTGGAGTTGGGTATTGGTCGAAAATGTGCCTAGATCTGTTGTTCCAATTATAAACAAGAGATACTAGATTGGAGTTGTGTATCCAAATCGCGATATTATTGTTGGTGTCCTCTTCTTTAATTTAAGGGATTGTTTGCTCATTTAATTCCACGACATATATATCATAATGACTTTTGGTTGTTGAAGAAGAATTGAATCAGGAATAGCCAAGCATTAAAAAAATCCATTCTCTGTTATTAAAAATTGTTATTATCTTCGGTAGATTTGTTTGGAACTTATGGTTGAAAAGCCGAAAATTGTAGCTGAAGGAAGAGGTGAGGTGAGGGCGGAGGGTGTAATCCGTTTGGTTCTAAGAAAGGAATAGAGAATCCCGCCAAACGAGAGAGCAAAAGCTAGCAGCGCGGGCGTTATATCTCTCCTCTCTTTCATAATCATAATCAGAAACCTCTACTCATGAAATCCATACAGAGATATCAAAGAGATAATAATTAGAGGGATATATATATATATATATAGACAATAAGCTCCTCTTCTTCGTCATCCTCTGTTGTTGGGATATTTCAAAGAGTGTAGATGGGTTAATAAGTATAGTAGAGCCTCAATCTAATAGGTTAACTTTTTAGGTAAGGAGGTGGTACAACATACTTATTGGGCCGGTCTACACATGTGTGCGCTGCTAGGTGATGAATTCATGTGAGATAGATCGTACAATTCCGCTACAAAATGGTATGGATGGAGCAAATAAAGTCCAAGTATCAACTCCAAAATGCGAGGGGAGTATTTCAAAACAGAATAACTTAATAAATCAAATGACTCATATGACAGAATCAAGTATTGAGCAAAATCCTTTTATCAGTTTTCATCTGATGATGCCAGAGAAAGAGAAAGGACTTGTAAATTAAGAGAGCCTTCCTTTATGTTGATCAAACTTGATCAACCTTATAAAAATATTATTACGAAAAATACATTTAAACTTACTGATTGTACTATTAAGTGTGGATTCTTGATAGTATTTTGATCTCTTATTTTTTAATAATTTTATATTAATAATTTTTGTAAACTAACATACCCTTTCAATGACAAGCTAATGATCGAACTCCCAACTCATGGATACTGTTTGTCCAAAGGTTACTCGGTTATTTTGGTTATTTTTGAGTCTGCACTTTAGTTCTGCAGACTGCTTCAAATTAAAGTGCGGACGGAGTATTATTTTCACCATCAAAATCGCGAATGGACGACCACGATCGTAGCTAACGTTGTAAACTTAACAATAAAAATTATCACCCGTCTGCACTTTAATATGGGGTAGTTCGCATTATTAAACTGCAGATTGCAAAAATAACTAAAATGTCCCATTTTGTTCGCACTTTTACAATATTCAATACTCCCGTCTGCACAATTAAAGTGCGGACGGTATCGATTAAGTTTTCTCACAAATACCCTTTGCTACTTCTAATTTTTCTATCCTTCAAATTGTTTTCTCATATATATGTGGTGAAGTTATTCTATTTGTTGTTACATCTACTGTCTACACCACAGATAAATGGCTCTATGTACGTTCTTTTGATGCTTGGATTTTATTTTGTTTATTTGGCAAAAATTATAAGTTTTATTTGTAAAATTTATAAACTGTAATGTTAGATATTTGTTCCATATATCCTACAATTTATTTAGTACTAATAGTTTTAATAGTTATGATATGATAATGAAATTGGTAAACTAATCAAACTTGAGAACTAATAACATGTCATTTTATATTACCAACACTAAAATTAAGTCTTTTTTTCTGAAATAAATTAAAATTAATAAATAAGACCTTTTTGGGTAAAAAGTATGGTTGGCGCATCATCAGGATTTACAGAGATTATGATTTTAACTGATATTTTTACATGAAAAATATCGCTATAGATCTTATCGCAACGGCTTTTTCGGTCGCTATACATCTATAGCGACACTTTTTATGTGAAAATATCAAAGTGTTGTGAAAATATCAATTTTTAATGATAAACTATAATTTATTTTTGATTTACCGACATTGTTTGTAGTGCGAATTTAAATTGTTCACTTCTTTTTTTAAACTTATTAAGATATTTCAACAAACTCGCATAAAAATTCTTACCTTTATTTTTTTTATCAAATATTAGAATTATAACTTGAAATGAGGATAAATTAAAAATAAAGAATTAATTTAAGTGTGTGGTTGACATATAGGTGGAGGGGAGGAGAGATCAATTGTCCCAAATCATATGTTATTCTAATAAACAATAAGCAAACTTTCATAATAGAAGAAATAAACTCATTGTTAACGCCAAGATCTTTGATGACGTCCCAATCACGTAAGACGCCCTAATCCTGCACAGAAAACACGATCAACACCAAAAGCTTGACGGCTGGACCGTCGGGGGATAGCTCCGGCGTGAGAGTCAATACAGGTGTTCAAGGTTTAACAATGGAGGGTGTAAAATGTCTAGTGTGTTGAGCCAGATAGAAAGTGTATGCGTACCTTTTGTTAGGAGACCCCCTTGCTAGGTTATACTCTCATACTCGGTTTTTTGTGCCACCAACCATGATCTGACACAGCCCCCTGCTTCTCTATGATCTCAGCCGTGTGCATGCAGGTTGTCACCTTTTTTGTACTATACCTGCCGCCGGCTGGATAAAATCCCATCCACATTAATGATATGCAGCCTTTTTGTCAACTGCTCTTCCTTTTCATCATTACAAGTCAAGGGTCTAGATATTAAAAGATTTAAGGGACCGGCCGCTTGACCCAGCCCATTATTAAGGAGATACAATAAAGGTAATATAAATGTTAAGCCCAATGACTATAAGACTTAATAGTAAAGGTCCACTAGGCTAATTAAATGGGGAGGCCCAATCCGCCCGGCTCAGTAGAGAAAATATCGTGACCCAACATTGCCCCCCAGTCTTTTATTAAACAGGATGTTTAATGAAAGAGTATAAATAGCATCGGGAAAGAGTATAAATGGCATCGGTCCAAGGCAAAAGGATTTATAATAAAGTCAATAAAGGCCCAAAATATAGCTTACCGAAGCCCATCTGATGAACATCAAATAACAACATAAATTAAGATCGAAAGTCCATTTAAAGAGCCTACTCCAGCCGAACATACAACAACAAATATTTCACCGCCTCTCGAACAATTCAGACCTTCGCCACAAAAACCATCCTAATCTGGATCCAGGCTCGAAGTTGTGGCGACACCGATGATCATCGGTTCGGCAATAATTCCATCATGGAACTGATGGGTGAAGGAGTGAAATATCAGACTAAAGGAAGTTGGTATTTGACCATCAGTTTGAACTGATTGATTAATATTGACCATCTGCAAGCAAACGCTATCTTCGGATACCTCCGTCTCAAATACAAAGAAGCCGAAGAGGATACCGAAGAGAATATCGCCCGAAGGGAGAAAGACATTCCGAAGTCTATGTTGGCAAAAGAAAGAAGCAACCTTGACATTGCTCTTCTCAACAATGAAGGACTTCGGAAGGATCTCGACAAGGTCAAAAAAGAGTTGGAGACGATCAAGGCCACACATCGGGTCATCACAGATATAAATGTCGACCTGTTTCCGAAGAATGAAATTTTGACGAAGAAGAATGAAGATCTAGCCGAGTCCAATCAGAGACTGGCGAAGCAAAATAACAATATCCACGCTAAAGAGGCAGGATATATAGCACTTCGTCAAAAGCTTTGAAGAGGGACTCCGATAACTTCGGGCCCTTGGGAACTTGGATCTGCCACTGACCGAAGATATTTGTAAGGAGATCCAAACAGAATACAGAAAACCCGCCAAGCTGAACGATGAGATCGTCCATATATATGCCAAATGATATGAAATCTGCCGAAGTAAAGGCAAGAAAAAGCTCGGGCCAATGTAGATCCATCTCTTCTAGACTCTTCAGATGGTGACGATGACAAGGACGAAGCCTGAAGATGACCTCTCCTCATCTTTAGCTATAGAACTTTCTGTAAAAATTCTAACTGGTTGTGAACAGTTAATATTAAAATATCAACTTCGTGCCTTATTACTTCTGAGTGAACATTTCTTGTTAATAATTGATCATCAATCAACTTGAAAACTGTTCAAGTGCCTCTTACCTTAAACCGTTAGTCAATAATCAAGCAAATTATATAACAGTTAAGAAAAATGACAATATAATCCGAACTCAACACTTGAACAAAATAAAGTAATGCATACTTATCGTTACCGAAGTGTGAGACAGATCAGTCAATAAGGTGAATTCGGCTGATCCTCCTTGCACCATTAAGATCTTGTTTACCACTCGGGGTAGAACAAGTATATAAGGATCCAGGATTTCGGTGACCATTGCTTTACCACCCTTGGTAAATACAATATAGGATCCAGGATTTAACTACCACGCGGGGTATCAAATAAATTGGCTACCATCGAATGGCCAGCGAGTCCTACCATACCTCCTTACTTCGGTGACCATTGATTTACCACCCGTGGTAAAAACAATATAGGATCCAGGATTTGACTACCACGCGGGGTATCAAATAAATTGGCTACCATCGAATGGCCAGCGAGTCCTACCATACCTCCTTACTTCGGTGACCATTGATTTACCACCCGTGGTAAAAACAATATAGGATCCAGGATTTGACTACCACGCGGGGTATCAAATAAATTGGCTACCATCGAATGGCCAGCGAGTCCTACCATACCTCCTTACTTCATTGTGACCTTAGGGCAAAGACGAAGAGGACCAGTTGTGAAAAAGTGAATTTTTTGTGCTGAATCTGAACTTGACAGCCTGCCGCATTGATTGTCCGAAGTAGAATATTTGTCCACACCCAACATCCATGAGCTCTGCTTCTGCTAATTGGGACATAAACCTCCTCAAAGCTTCTTCTGAACGGCCCGGTCTTTTGCAGCTTTAGATGAATTTCTCCGAAGATAAGTACCCCCAGGGCGGTGTGCCCTCAGTGGATTCCCGTGAGTGTGATTTCTGGATCTATTTCGGTGGAGGTTTTTGTCACTGTGGTGAGAATACTCGAGGCAGAATGCCTTATTTGTATTATAAGGTACTCTCTGGATCAACTTATTCGTCTGCTGCAACCATAATCCCGAGAACCGATATAGTGAGGTACCCTCTTCGGATGCTCAGGAGTATGGTTCCTTGGTCTTCTTCGATCATGAGGATCATCTTGAGACATGTCTTCAAAGTGTATAGACTGCTTTACTACGTCTTTCAGACTGGACATAATTGGACGCCTCGTCCTTCAGCTTTGCCGTCCGAAGCATCTGCTCCAGCTCTGGCATCCAAAGGATCTGCACCAACTCTGTCAACCGAAGGATCTGCACCAACTTTGCCATCCGAGGGATCTGCACCGAGTTTTCCATCCGAATGACCTGCTCCAGCTCTGCCAACCAAAGGATCTGCACCAACTTTGCTATCCGAAGGATCTGCACCAACTCTGCCATCCGAAGGACCTGCTTCGGCTCTGCCATCCGAAGGACCTGCTTCGGCTCTGCCATCCGAAGTATCTGCTTCGTCCGCTATCTTCGCCAGCTTGGCAGCCTTGTCGTCCTGATCACTTCGGTGCCGAGTTCCAGGTGGGGTGCCTTCTACTCGCCTTCGGCCATGATCACGTTCCTTGTCAGCCGCAAAACCAACCTCCTTCGGGCTTCACTACGGGCTCTCGAACGAGAACCCCCTGAATCACGCTTGAAAGCCATACTCTCAAGAGTATTTTTGAAAGGACCCAAATGATCCTTAACTGGAACACGAGGCAAGGGCGAACTTACAGCCATCGGTTGTCCCTCCGGTGTACTAGTTCTACTCCTCACCATTCTTTTCGACGTAGAACAAATGAAACTTTGTGATTGAAAGCTCTGAAACACTAGAACTCAGCCCTCCTTCTAGCGCCAATGTTAACGCCAAGATCTTTGATGACGTCCCAATCACGTAAGACGCCCTAATCCTGCACAGAAAACACGATCAACACCAAAAGCTTGACGGCTGGACTGTCGGGGGATAGCTCCGGCGTGAGAGTCAATACAGGTGTTCAAGGTTTAACAATGGAGGGTGTAAAATGTCTAGTGTGTTGAGCCAGATAGAAAGTGTATGCGTACCTTTTGTTAGGAGACCCCCTTGCTAGGTTATACTCTCATACTCGGTTTTTTGTGCCACCAACCATGATCTGACACAGCCCCCTGCTTCTCTATGATCTCAGCCTTGTGCATGCAGGTTGTCACCTTTTTTGTACTATACCTGCCGCCGGCTGGATAAAATCCCATCCACATTAATGATATGCAGCCTTTTTGTCAACTGCTCTTCCTTTTCATCATTACAAGTCAAGGGTCTAGATATTAAAAGATTTAAGGGACCGGCCGCTTGACCCAGCCCATTATTAAGGAGATACAATAAAGGTAATATAAATGTTAAGCCCAATGACTATAAGACTTAATAGTAAAGGTCCACTAGGCTAATTAAATGGGGAGGTCCAATCCGCCCGGCTCAGTAGAGAAAATATCGTGACCCAACACTCATCTAAGTGAGAACTTAAAAAATAAATTTACCTAAATGAGAACCAAACTTCAGACCTAAAGGTTAGAAAACCTCAATCTTGACCACTAAGCTAAGACGTCATGACAAATTCAGCCATTGGGAAATAAACATAAAGCTTGAAGGATTGCATGCCAAAGTGGCGAATTGGAGTCTTAGTAAAAATGAATTGAAATTTTCATAAATGTAATTCAAAATTTTTAATTGGATGAATGAATCTTTCTTGAACCAAGGTTTGTCAAAGAAAATTTTTTTACAAGAATACATATAAATTAAATTAAAGTACAAAAATAAAAAGAAAAAAATCACTTGTGTAGAGAAGCACGCTTATGGCTACATGTCAACTCTAGAGTCTATACATTATGTTTGATTAAATAGGGTTAAATACACTTTTTCCTACTGTACTCGATCTCGGTTTACAAATGCATCACTGAACTGAAATTTTTTACGGTCAATTCATTGAACTATAACTTTTTAACAAAAATTAAAATTTCCGTCTAAAACTGTTAAAAGTTAACGGAATGTTGACGTGGCTCCATATCAAATGCTTGGGTGGCAACAATTAAAAAACACAACAATTATCAATTCTATAACAAATAGTTAAACAAAATAAAAATTAAATTAATGCACATAACAAATAATTATATTAATTAATTAAAATAATAATAAATTAAACATACAAATAATTTTTACAAATGTGTTTATATAAAATTACTGAATTCATATTTTTTTTTTAATTTTTAAATATTTTAAGTTCATTTTGAAAATATAAAATTATCTAATATTTTGAAATAGAAAAATTATATTATTATTATTATTATAATTATAATTATTATCTCTCTATTTATCTAAAATCTAATCTCCTCCTCCTCTTCTTCTTCTTTTTTATTTTGGTTTTGTTTTTTTTGAATTTCACTACTTATCATCTGGGTTTATTTTTTCAGATCTACAATAGCTCCTCCATCGTCATCTTCCCCTCCGACGAATCCTTCTTCTCCTGTTCACATCAAACCCCTCGCACTTTATTACTTGATCTATTTGTCGTGGTAAATGATCCGCTTCTCGGTGACGAGGAGGACGTCGGCGACGAGGAGGACGTCGACGATGGTCGAGAACATATTAGAGCCGCTTGGATCTGGTTTTGGAGTTCCTCGGCGTTTGGGGTCCCTCAATCGTGCACGTAATTAGCCCACCCACTCTTTCACACTCTGAGACGTTTAGATCTGGTTGATGCCTCTATATGTCTTTTCTGCAAGCAACAAAATAGTATCAAGTTAGGAGTTGGCTCTTCTGGACCTCTTTCTCATATCAGTGCCATTGTTGGGAGTTTTCAAATTGATTTAAGATGGAGATTTTCTCTGTTGGGTCAAATTAATTTGTTGGTTCTGCGCTGATTCACTATGTTTGCTGCTTAATTCTTTTAGTGGAATCAGTTTGGTGTTAATCTGGTTATTTTAGCCGATTATTGTTATTGTTTTGAAACTGATTGATTGGTTTATTGTTGGATTTTTTTTGAATTTATGCCCCCATCTCGCCGGCAACAATGGCGACTACTTTTGAACACGCCGGAATCTGGGTTTGTTTGGTGCAAATTAGTTCTTGTTTTTGGTTTTGGGGTTTTCTGTTTTGTGTGGATTATTCTGTATCGATCGGATAATATCGCCGGAATCTGGGTTTTTTAGTTTAGTTGAATGATGAATGTGATGGTTTTGCCCCTGTAGCTACTGAATGAATGATAAAGTTTTAATTTGTTTTTTTAGTTTGATTTTAGTTGCCCAAATTTTATGTTTTTACACTTTTAATGTGTTCTTTTAGTTTATTTTGTTTAAACAAAATATAAATTAAATTAATATACATAACAAATAATTAAATTAATTAATAATTAAATATAGTAATAATAATAATAATTGTTATTATTTTAATTTAGTTTGTCAATTTAGGGCAATACATGCATTACACAATGTTTATATTATATTAAGATATGAAAAATATCAATTTCTGGACGGGTTTAACATTGATTTCTCAAAATTAGAGATAATTTTAGGAAATTTAGTACTATAAAAATTATAGTTTTACCTTTTAATTATTTTAATTAATGAAAATGGTGATTTTAAGAAAAATTAATGTATAAAAATTATTAATTAATAATAAAATATATTAATGTATAATGTTTACAAATGTATTTATATAAAATTAAATAATTCATAAATTTTTATAAGTTTTAAATATTTTAGGTTCACTTTAAAAATATAAAATTATCTAATATTTTGAAATGGAGGGATTATTATTATTATATTAATTTTTTAAAATTAATTTTTAAGCATTATATATATATATATTGTGACGCCCCCAAAATTTGGTATACATCACCCATCTTGGGTCGCCAGATACATGGTACAGAAATCAAATACAACTTACTAATACAACTATCGTGTCCAATACGACAAAACATAAACTGTGAGTTTGAATACAAATATTATCTTCTAGAGAGTATTCATACTCAAAAGGAGTCCTTATTACATTTATTAAAACACTATTACATAGAATAGTGAGGACTACTAACTAATACTATCATTCGGACCATCACTCCGTTCTCCGACTTGCCCCAGCTACGTTCTCATTTCCTGAAGAGAACAGTTAAAGAAAGGGTGAGCTCAACTAGCCCAGTAAGAAATATTATGACTAAGATAATGCAGAATAAATTATCATTAGCCTTCAACAATGTTAAACTGATAAAATATAATAGACATCAAGTTTAACTGCAGCGGAACAAGCAATCCATTAAAAGAGTCAAGTAGAAAATAAACTCTACTATCTTTTATGATTTAAAAGATTTTTCAACATTGTGATTGCTGGGACTCAGCTTAATAGAATAATCCACATCATCGAATCACCCCTGCACTACGGCCAAGGATATTCGTGTATTCATTAATGGTCATGATCATGCCAACAACTGTCCATCAATGCACTACGGGCCAATGAGAACTTTTACCACATCATTTGTAATATTACGGTCATGATTATACCGAATAATTTCTAGTCATAATCATACCAAGTCCATCTATGCACTACAGGCCACATATGACTTTCAACATTTTATAAACATGAGGATAATGACAATGATATAAGAATTCAATAAAACAAGTTCAAGAATTAATTTATCCAAGAATTAACAACGTCCAAATTGTCAACATGATATTACTTTGTGGAGTAAAATTCAAGAATACTTAGAAGAATATTTTCATGAAAAGATACTGGATGAACCGCAATTATCAAGGATATTCCACAAATTTTATGGAGTATAGAAGTCAAAACTTAACCAACTGAGTATAATAAAGAATGAGATAACAAAAGAAATCATCCGGCATGCGATAGACCGCACAGACAGGTTATTCCAACAGAATAATAAATAATGGAACCAGATCCGGCGTAAACGCACAGACAGGATATTCCGACAGAATAATAAATAATGGAACCAGGTCCGGCGTAAACGCACAGACAGAATATTCCGACAGAATAATAAATAATGGAACCAGGTCCGGTGTAAAACACATAGACAGGATGTTCCAACAGAATAATAACAAGACGGAACCAGGTCCGGTGTAAAACACACAGACAGGATGTTCCAACAGAATAATAATAAAAACGGAACCAGGTCCGGTGTAAAACACACAGACAAGATGTTCCAACAGAATAATAGAAGAATGTCACCAAGTATAGGGTAGACCGCGTATACAGGTTATTCCAACAGAATAATAAGAAATAGAATAACAACAGTTCTCTTCATGAATAAGAAAGAATAACACCCCTTACCGTAAAAGAACTGGATATAAGAGTAGTGAAGTAGCAGAAAACTTTTATTCTATCTCTATATAGTCTCTCTCTATAGTTTCTCTCTCTAGAGTTCAGTGAATTCGTAAGAAAATAATGAAGGAATGAGCTTCTATTTATAGGAAAATGGAATGCATAGTAACTAATCCATGAACGGTCCAGATTGATTTACTTTAATCTGACGGTCCATATTTAAAGAAAAATCTTTTACATAAAATATAATATATTCTATTTATATAAAAAAAATTACTATGCAAACACTATGTAACACTATGCAAAACACTATACAACACTATGCATAATAAAATATAATATATTCTATTTATAGAATAACTTTAATAAAGTATTCTGTTTTATATAAAAAGATGTTTCTGTTTTATTACGTTAATAATACAAATAAAACAAAACGTCATTATCGTTATAATAACTCATATTATTAATCAACAATAATTGAATCAAACTGAGCGACTTCTCACATAAATATCAATAATCAATACCTTGTGCTACTATGCAACAACGCGTATTACTGTACTTTTACTACCGAGTAGTTCAACAGTATCAACGGTAAAACTTCCGCCGTTATTTTCATAAAGTATTTTTGTCGTTTTCTCAATCCGACAATAATTCCGTTGTGGGGTCCACCAATGATTGTACCGTCGTACGGATATTCTCCGACCAATCGAATATAATATGACAACTAGCATACTTTGTAAAATTTATAAATACTACCCATAACTATTATATCAAATCCACACCATAATATAAAAAAAATTATTTCGAGAAAAATTAAATATTTATTCATAAAATCTGGTGTCACACACACACACACACACACACACACACACACACATATATATATATATATATATATATATCATATTTAAGTTATTAATTTTTTCTGTTTTATAATTGTGAAGTTAAAATATTTTATTTGGTTACTTTTTTTATATAATTTATTTAAAATTGTACAAATATTAATTGATTAAAACAAAATTTTAAAAAATAGAAGTAGTATTAATCTAGCATTAAGTTTATATAATTTTCCATCTAGGCATGTCAAAAAAAAAATGTATGACGTGCAAGGTTTTCTCTCTCTTACATGGCAGCTGATGTAATTTTTCTGTCAAAAGTCAAACAATTTAACAGAATTTGTAACGATTTGTAAAAAAGTTGTAGTTCAGTGAGTCGAATGTAAAAAAAATCAGTTCGACGATATATTTGTAAACTGACTCTTAGTAGAGTGGGTAAAAATACATTTAACCCTGATTAAATATTGTTGGATTGCGTATTTTTTATATATCGAATTTCATGTCACTATCTTGTCAATAGAGCTAAAGATACGTACTTTTAGTTTACTGAATGTTAGCATCTTCATTGTTAATCTATCTTTGAAATATGTTCTTACTCTCACACCACTAAATATGTCATTTAACGGCATAAGTTGTTAAGTACTTTCGAGTGATTTTTTTTGTACAGGTCCACGTTCAAATTAGTGATTGACCGTGCGAACAAATTGAAGCGCTTAACATATTGTTGGATTAAATATCTATACATTATGTTTGATTAAATATTGTTGGATTGCGTATTTTTTATACATTATGTTTGATTAAATATTGTTGGATTGCGTATTTTTTATATATCGGATTTCATGTCACTATCTTGTCAATAGAGCTAAAGATACGTACTTTTAGTTTACTGAATGTTAGCATTTTTATTGTTAATTTAGGATCCGGTTAGTATGAAATTTATTTTTTAATAAGTTAGTTAATTGATCAGTAAAATATTGACACACATAGAATTTTGCCTACATGTCAGTACTCTATTGATTAATTGACCAAATTACCCAAAAATAAACTTTATACTAATCACTTCTGTTAATCTATTTTAAAATATGTTCTTATTCTCACACCACTAAATATATCCCTTGACGACATAAGTCGTTATATATTTTTAAGTGATTTTTTTTGTACAGGTCCACGCCTGTTAACGCCAAGTTTCGTCCGCGCGTCCAATCACAAAATCCACGCGCTGAATCCTGCACAATAACAGATCACACAGAAGCTTGACGGCCGTACCGCCGGGGGATAGCTCCGGTGTGAGAATAAGCACAGGCCGTTCACAAGGTTTAACAATGGAGGTTTATATGTTTAGTGCTCAAAGTAGATATTACCTGTTAATTGTAACCTCGGCCTTGTATTTATAGAGCTCCCACCACATTGGTATCCTCTTCTTTGGATTAGAGTAGGACTCCTAAATATGTTAGCTACCATATTTGGGTCCAACACAATCTCCTTAAAAAGTGCAAGTGGAATCTCTTTCCATCACTACATCCAGAGTTACCTTGTTGACGTAGGATTAGGGTTGATGCCCTTAATCACGTAAACTCCTTGTCGCACCAACTCTGCATGTGGACTGCTCATACGCTCGGGCCCAAACCAATAGCCAAACCCAACAGGCCCGAACTCAACCCTCACGATGACCACGGGCCCCAGCCTATTGGGATCGGGTAACCGACCCCGATCTTACATCTCTGAACATACGAGCCCGACCTCCTTTGACCCGACCCAAGCCTTCAGAACAAAAGAGGGTCGGGAAAACACTCCCGAACAACGCCCAAATTGGTAATTGACCGTGCGAACGAATTGAAGCGCTTAACATATTTCATTGCATTTTTCAAAGCATATTTTTTATTTAATACTCAATTATTAGCTAAATAAATGTTAGATATGTGTTGTAAACTTATGGACAAATCTATACAGGAGTACCAAATTGAAGAAAGAATTAAAAGTCAAACAGTTCGTGTCATGTTACATTTGGATGTGAGTCCATGGGGGAATGAAGTGATTTTTTTAAAAGAAAAATAAGTTAGATATTGAATTTGGATTGCCACTGATTACTGACGTACCATTAAGTGATAATATAATATATTTAATATTAATATAAATTTGTCTGTCATATATAGTAATATTTCTTTTCAAGAAAATATATATTCCTACTCCTTCCTATTCCTCTTAGTATTTTTACTCTCCTTCTTCCTACTCTTAATATTTTTACTCTCTTTGTGATTGATCTTACTATTTATATCTGTCCTTTGCTTAGCCCTCTTCGACTTCTGCATATTAGTATTAGCATTAGTACTCCCCTTGTTATTATCAGTTGTCTTGTGCGTTCAGTAATAGTAGTTGCAACTTGTTCATTCACATCAGGTGGTTCAGTCACGACTCCTTTATTCTTAAGTGCATGATCAACATAAAATTCAATCACACCAAAAGGGAGACACACTATTATCATGTCTCTAATACTAGCATCATCATGCACCAATCTATAACTATTTTCACTAGTTTGACCATTATTCTTAAAATAAACCTTAGCATGGCTATCATAATGTAAAGCTTCAGCAAACGAATTAATTGTAGTCATGCAGATGAAATCTACATTAACATGGGGATAAATTTCAACCTTACCTCCCTTGTACTCATTTTTAGATTATTGAACAAATTTGCCCCCAAAGTGAACATGTAACTGACAAATCCCACTCATTCTGTGAAAACGAAAAAAAATAAAAAATAAATAAAATTTATTATTTACAGTACATGGGGGGACCGAAGAAGACAACAATGGCAAAAATAAAATCTCATGGACCACGTGTTGGATATATAAAGTCAAGAAAGATGAAGAAAACATCAAGACAAACAAGATGGCTACAACAGATTAAAAACCTCTAATTTAATCGTACCCATTCCCAACCAACCCATATTCACAAACCCTAAATTAAAGAAATCTAGCATACTTCACAGAAGATTCGCACTAGTAGATTTGTATCCAAGAGCAAGATTTGCATCAAAGAATAAGATTCACCAGCAAGATAAGAAGTTCGCGCCTCAATCTGTCTCTCTCCTTCACTCCTTCGCGCACTTTTCCTTTTTGTCTTTGTCTGGCCTTTAGTCGACCAAATTGGTTTTAACCACTGAGTTTCCTCCGTGGCCATGACTAGGACTAACCCACGTGAAGTAAATAATGTGTAATTAGATGCAGGATAGCAAATATCTGATGTCACAGGTCTCTGTTAAAAGTCAACTCATTTAACGAAATTTGTAACGATTTGATAAATATTTGAAGTTCAATAAGTCGATTGTAAAAAAAATCAATTCGATAATACATTTGTAAAACGATCCCTAATAGAGTGAGAAAAAATATATTTAACTCAACAATCGATACACCACCTACTATTATTATGTAATTATGTAGAGGAACAAAACCGTATTGAAATTAGTATACAAACAAGCAAATCATGTTTGATGATAAAGCATATACTTTGTAACAATCTTATTAATTTATTAATAAAAAGTATTAATTTATTAAAGGCTTTTAATTATCTACATGATGCTGTTTTATAATATGTGATAAACTCATAGTTTTAAGCAATGTTTTTAGAATAATGATGATGATCATTCTAATGAGATCTAAATTCTTAGAAAGCTTAAAACTAAAATAGTTCCTAATCGTTGGATTAGTGAATCCGGATAGATTGGTACATACGTTGTTTGCTCATTAGATGAGGATGATTGCTCTCATGGTCATTTGTGTGGAGACACTAAAGTAAGTATGTAGGTGCTGTGACACCCCAAATCCGGGTACTTCGATTCCACGGGATTTGGTGTTCACTGTACAAGCATCATCTATCTATCTACCCATAAATAATATCAAACCATACAATAGATAGAAATCATAAATAAATCTCTTCCCTTAAGGGTTACATCAACTGAATCATAAATAAATCCCAGGTTACTCTAACCTTAAAATATATGTGCGAAATTATAAACAAATAAGTCTTAAACATAAATACATCATCAATTAAAATATCAAGTCTTCATCACTTGCTAACTTTACCCTTGCCTTTACTAGTGGAAGGTTCATCGCTTCTTTCATTCTTAACTGCAATGTTATTATTAAGCAAGAGTGAGCACAAATGCCCACAAGTATAAAAATGAAATAACAGTATAATAACATGCGAATAATCAAAGACATATGAATAAAAGCTCAACTTTTGAATCAAGAATAAATAACAAGAATCAAAAGAATTCTGAGGGTCATAAGACCTTGAACTATGTCCTAGGTTATCAAGGATTATACTTGAAACCTTTAACAGTCATAAGACTATGGACCTTCTTCTCGTACTTAGGGGGATCAGCCCTTAGTACCATACTATGCACAATATCTTAACGCTAAAGCGTAAATAATCCCCTATACAGGGTTGTCCATCTCAGTTTGTCATTCGAGTCCGCACTAAAGGAAGTTTGGTTTGGACAATTTCATCAAGGGTTCTGAAATTTAGAACGCTCATCAACTATGGACTAGTTAAATCAATAAGGTTCACTAGTCTAATAAGGTTCAACAAATATTGATATTTGATTAGAATAATAATCTCAAAAGTATACAATAGGACAATTATTGTATAACTGAATCATGCTTTGGAAAGATAATTAATCTTTAATATCATGCTTGAACTTGAATAATAACAAAGATAATTTATTCAAGGTAAATAATAAACTTGAACAATAATGACAAGTAGGGTTAGGGAAACTTGCTCGACATAAAAGTAACGTTTAAGTTTAAATAAACTTGCTCAATAGAATGGAGTTAGGGATAGGATACTTGCTCAATGTAAAAGTAAAGTTGAGAAACTTGCCTCGTGCGTAGATTACACTTTAACTAAGCACGTTCTTTGATTTAAATCCTACATACCATTCACATTTACAATACTAGTTAATTACAACTTAACTAATCAACATAAACACATTCTCTTTGTTTACTTGATTTATTGATTATACTTAATCACTTTATCACATTTACTGCCACATAAAACCACTTCATGAATAATAATCTAATTATGAAATCAATAATTTAATCCACATGTAATTATGTTATTTACATGTTATATAACTATCTTATTATCACATTATTCTTCTAACATGTTTACATGTTCATTACAATAATCCACTAACACATTGTTAGACTTAAACATTTTTTAAAAATCTCATTTCTGAGTTTTCTGGGGAGTGGCCCTGCGGCGCCACTATTGGACTAAGGATTCGCGCTGCGGCGCCGTGGCGCTGTGGCCGGGCCCTTGGCGCTGCGGCGCTGTGGCGCCGTGGCTCGAGACATGACGCTACGGCACGGTGGCGCTGCGGCGCGGGAAATGAATTGGTAGCCGGCGCTGCGGCGCGGCATACCAGACACAGAAATGACAGTTCGCGAAAATCGCAGAACTTGCCAATTTCTCCCAATTTCTTAAAGTTCTACTCGAAATTAAACATACCCATATGCTATAATTTATATATAATCATTACCCAACATTTATATACTGACAAAATCAATTTTAAACACTTATTAACAGATTTAAAGCCTAACAAAATTACTGACTTTGATGTTCGTGAAGTTTAGAAAACTTTATATGAAAATTCTCCCTACGGATTCGTTATAACACCGAATCCGTTCATTTAAACTCCGATCTCTCCGTATCGACATGCTCAATAATGTAAGGGTGTAAATTTTAGGGATAATATATAATCCATACGTCAATTATCACATATATGGCCATATGGTCATATTACGTACTCTGTTTATTTTGAAAAACATACGTACGACATGTTTTCACAACACTGATGTTATGGTTTGCAACATATACATAATTAAACATGATTTGATACAACGTAACACACATATAAATTTATAATCATATCATATTCCAATCTACAAGGATTTACAGAAAATTGTGAAGCCATTTTATGAAAACTAAAAAGACGTAACTTAAAATTGGGTTGAAGAGAATTACCCAGAGTTATAAATAATGGAAGAAATGATCAGATGATCCTTTCTCAACAACCTGTTAATCACACACTCAAATTTCTCTCAGACTTCTAAATTTTCTCTCTGTGCTTTATCAGACTCAGGAAAAAAAATGAAGAAGGAGAAGACGTCGACTAGTTAATAAACTGAGCGTCGAGAGGTCAGTTGGCCCAATCATGGGCAACTGCTAGAAACCACTACTAAGGCCATGTTTGGCTAGCAATTAAGTTCAAAGCTCATTATTTTAATAAAAATTTTTATCATATAGTTTAATTCATGTCACACCCAATTCAAATATCTTATTTAATTTAATATAAATAAAATATGATAATTCCTCATAAATTCACATAGTCACATAATTAAATATCTCATTAATAAATAATATCAATTTATTAAATTTCTAATTAATTATTACATTAATTAAAATAACATAGCTTATTAAATATTTCTTTTAATACAATAAGCTCACATAATCACAACTTTGATCATAAAAATTTTTTACATTAATTTAATAAATGTAACACATATAATTAAATTAATCTACCACAATTGCATCAATTAATTATTAAATCTAATAATTAAATCATCGAAAAATATTTATTTAACTCAATAAATATTTAAAATAATTTACAAAATTCTCGTTCGTCACATCTTTCCCCCCTTAAAAGGATTCTGTCCCCAGAATCACGACTCAATAAATTCGACCCGTTACATTCTCCCCCCTTACAAAGATTCTGTCTCCAGAATCGCTTACACATAATTAAGTAAATAAATGAGGGTAATTCTTCATCATATTCTCTTCGAGTTCCCACGTAGCTTCTTCAGCGTTGTGGTTCCTCCAAATTACCTTAACAGAAGGTATAACTTTATTTCTGAGAACTTGTTCTTTTCGGTCGACAATTTGGACAGAAATTTCTTCATAAGATAAGTCTTTCTCAAAATGCAGGGGTTCGTATTCAATTACATGCTTGTAATCAGGTTTGTAAGGTCGTAACACAGAAACATGGAAGACGTTGTGGATATTCTCGAGTGCTGGAGGTAAGGCTATCTCGTACGCAACTTCTCCAATTCTTCGTAGTACCTCAAAGGGTCCAATAAATCTTGGGCTCAATTTTCCTTTCTTCCCAAACCTGATCTTTCCCTTCCAGGGAGAGACCTTCAAGAAAACATAGCTACCTGGTTCAAACTCGATATTTTTACGATGTGGATCAGCGTATTTCTTCTGTCGATCTTGAGCTGCTATCAGTCGTGCTCGGATCACTTTGACTATTTCTGCCGTCTGCTGTACCAATTCTGGCCCTAGCAATTGTCTTTCACCAACTTCATCCCAATAAAGCGAAGTTCTGCACTTTCTGCCGTATAACGCTTCGTAAGGCGGCATACCAATACTAGCGTGGTAACTGTTGTTGTAGCCGAACTCTACCAACGGTAGGTGATCATCCCAATTTCCTTTGAAGTCCATTACACAGGCTCGTAACATATCTTCTAGTGTTTGAATCGTTCGTTCGCTCTGTCCGTCTGTTTGAGGGTGGTAAGCTGTACTCATTCGCAGTTGTGTACCCATGCATTCCTGAAGACGTTTCTAGAAATTTGATGTGAAGCACGGATCCCTATCGGAAACAATAGACATCGGCACTCCGTGCCTCGAAACAATCTCTTTCACATATAATCTTGCCAACTGATCTAAGTTAAATCTGATTTTGATAGGAAAGAAGTGCGCGGATTTCGTCAGTCGGTCAACGATAACCCATACTGCGTCGTAGCCTTTCTGGGTCGTCGGAAGGCCAACCACGAAGTCCATCGTAATATGTTCCCATTTCCATTCTGGGATCTCCAACGGTTGCAGCAATCCACTTGGTCTCTGATGTTCTGCTTTAACTTTCTGACATGTCAGGCATTTGGCAACACATTCTGCAACCTCACGTTTCAAATTTGGCCACCAGAAATGTTGTCGAAGATCTTGGTACATTTTTGTACTACCAGGGTGAATCGAATATCTTGAACTATGAGCCTCACTCAAAATTTCTTCCTTAATTTCTTGTACTGGCGGAACCCAAATTCTGCTTTCAAATCTCAATATTCCTTCCTTATCCATCTTAAATCTTGGTTCGGTTCCTTCAGATATCTTCTTTGTCACCTTTTTACATTCTTCATTCTGAAGCTGAGCCTCCTTCACTCTATCCAGTAGAGTTGTACCAGATTACATTTGAAATAGCTTCTCATCAATCTCCATAGGATACTTCACTTCTAACTCCAGTTTTTCCATATCTGCAATTAGCTCCTGCTGAGCAGTCAACATCATCAATTTCTCACGACCCTTTCTACTTAAGGTGTCGGCAACCACATTAGCCTTACCCAGATGGTATAAAATCTCACAGTCATAATCCTTTATTAATTCCAACCATCTTCTTTGACGCATATTCAAATCTTTCTGTGTAAAATATATTTCAGACTCTTGTGGTCCGTATATATTTCACACTTCTCCCCGTATAGATAGTGCCTCCAAATTTTCAAAGCAAAAACAACTGCAGCTAACTCCAAATCATGGGTAGGGTAACCCTTCTCGTAATCCTTCAACTGCCGTGATGCATACGCAATGACTTTGCCGTTTTGCATCAGCACACAGCCAAGTCCTTTATGCGACGCATCGCTAAAAATAACAAAATTTCCTGTATCATCCGGAAGAGATAACACAGGCGCTGTACTCAACCTCTTCTTTAATTCTTGAAAACTCTCCTCACACTTCTCCGTCCAAACAAATTTCACAGCTTTTCGAGTTAAATTCGTTAACGGAGTTGTGATCTTAGAAAAATATTGTATGAATCTTCTATAATATCTTGCTAATCCAAGAAAACTTCTTACTTCTGACGGCGTTCTCGGCTGATCCCAGTTAATCACAGCTTCTATTTTGGATAGATCTACCGAAATTCCATCTTTATCGATTACGTGACCAAGAAATTGTACTCTCTCGATTCAGAATTCGCATTTCAAAAATTTAGCATACAACTTCTCCCTTCTCAATACTTCCAATGTTAACCTCAAGTGTTCTTCATGTTCCTCTTTGGTTTTGGAATATACCAAAATGTCGTCTATAAATACCACACGAATTTGTCCAAAAACGGCTTGAATACACAATTCATTAGTCCCATAAATGCTGCAGGAGCATTTGTAAGACCAAACGACATTACTAAAAACTCATAATGACCATATCGCGTTCGGAACGCTGTCTTCGGTACATCCTCTGGCCTCACCTTCAGTTGGTGATAACCACTCCTCAAGTCAATTTTGGAAAAGTATTTTGCTCCCTTCAATTGATCAAACAGATCATCGATCCTCGGTAATGGATATCTGTTCTTAATCGTGACCTTATTTAATTCTCTGTAGTCAATGCAGAGCCTCATCGATCCGTCCTTCTTTTTCACGAACAAACACGGCGCTCCCCACGGCGATACGCTCGGTTGAATGTACTTTTTGTCTAACAATTCTTGTAGTTGTGCCATTAATTCCTTCATCTCTACTGGCGCCATTCGGTATGGTGCCTTCGATATTGGAGCAGTTCCGGGCGCCAAATCAATCACAAAGTCTACTTCTCTATCTGGTGGAAGTCCTGGCAAATCGTCTGGAAATACATCGACGAAGTCCCTCACAATCGGTATCCTCTACCTTCGGGTTCTCATTTCGACTGTCAACTATGTAAGCTAAATATCCTACACAGCCTTGTCTTAATAACTTCCTGGCCTGCAATATCGTCAGACAACTCGCTTGTCTAGGTGACTTGCTACCATAAAACACAACCTTTGACGGAGTCATAAGGTTAATACGCTTCTTTTGGCAGTCAATTACAGCCCCATAATTGGATAGCCAATCCATACCCAATATAACGTCGAATTCCCCCAATCGAATAGGGATAAGATCTACATTCATGATATTACCCTTAATATCCACCCTACAGTTCTTAAACACGTACTTAACAGGGATTATTTCTCTATTCGCAATTTCTATGTTCATGGGGTAATCCAATTCATCCATAAGCAAATCTAACTATTAGCAAAGTCTTCGGATATAAAGGAACAAGTAGCACCCGAATCAAATAAAACGTAAGCATTATTTCATTGATCGGAATGATACCTGACACCACCTCACGAGACTGGATTGCATCCTGCACCGTCATATTGAAAGTTCTGGCGGTTGGTCGGTTTGTTGCAGGTGGTCGGTGATGGTTAAGGTATTTCCACTGCTATTTCCCGGTTTCCTCCTTGTCCTGATCCTCCCGATCCCTTCTTGGGACAGTCTCTTGCTAAATGATCTTTCGAACCATAGTTGAAACAAGCACCCTTCTTTGGGTTTGGACAATTTGGTGCTATGTGGCCTTCCTGACCACAATTGTAGCACACTCTCTTTCCCTTCAAACAAACTCCTAGATGTGCCTTGCCGCAAGTCGGACATGCTTCTATCTTCTTTTTCTGCTCTCCGTGTTGACTTCCAGCTGACGAGTTATCCATCCACTTCCTCTTCTGATTATTATTATTCCCAGTATTACTTCCACCAGTCTTGTTATTACCTTCATTCTCACTCTTTTTCTTTTTCTGTTCTTGGTTGTACTTAGTCACTGCATCACTTCCTCCTTCCGCGAGAATGGCCTTTTCCAAAACTCCCGCAAACGTGTTAAGTTGAAACATTGATACCTTGTTGTATACCCAAGGCTTCAGTCCTTGTTCGAATCGTCTGGCTTTCCTCTCGTCAGTGTGTACTTGATACGGGGCAAACCTTGCCAACTCATCGAATTTAGCCGCGTATTCAGGCACGCTCATGTTTTCCTGTTTCAGTTCCAAAAATTGCACCTCCATCTGATTCTGCGAACTAGCTGGGAAATACATTTCGAAAAACATCTCTTTGAATCTCTCCCACGTAATTACACCTTCACCTCCTCGCATCTTGTTTGCCTGCCACCAGTAGCTAGCCTCAGACTTCAGCATAAATGTCGCAAAAATGGTCTTCTGATCTTCTCGAACCCTAGCAACGTCAAAAACCTTCTCCATTTCCATCACCCACGTTTGAGCCTCGATCGGGTTTCTGGAACCTTTGAACTCTGGCGGTCCCACCGCCTTAAAATCTTTAAACGTTGTGCTAGGTGGAGCTTGCGGTTGGTTATTCATGGACTCCAGTTAGTAAATTAATTAGCTGTTGAACTGGATTAACGTTGGCATTATTGTTATTATTGGTTGACTCTTCCTGAGCCGGTTGACGTTGTTGTCTTCCTTGGCGGCATTTTTCTGTTAAATAAACGTTTATTAGAACTTTATTTATTTCTCTACATAGTTAAGACATTACTCAACAATTTAACATATCACTTAACACATCATCTCAAACAACTTGATATCTTTTCATTCAAATAAAAAGTTTTAACATTAAACTATAGCATACTGCTATTTACATCATCTATCCTGGAATAAAGAATCCACAGGATTTAAAACATTCAAATATTAACATATTCCTTAGTTCATAAACCATCGAAATTTACATAAAACTATATAAGTCTTTCACATAAATAAACGAATTCTATTCCTGT